>WAAF01017432.1:0-11473 GCA_013400475.1 Tricholaema leucomelas | reverse complement strand
AGCCTGTATCTGTGCCTGGGATTGTGCCAACCCAGATGCAGGACCTTACACGAGGCCTTGTTAAACGTCATGAGGTTGGCCTGGGCCCACCTCTCCAGCCTGTCCAGGTCCCTCTGGATGGCATCCCTGCCCTCCAGCAAGTCAGCTGCGTCACATAGCTTGGTGTCATCTGCAAACTTGCTGAGGGTGCTCTCGATTCCTCTGTCCATATCACTGACAAAGATGTTAAAGAGCACTGGTCCCAGCACTGACCCCTGAGGAACACCACTTGTCACCGGTCGCCAGGTGGACATTGTGCCATTGATCACCACTCTCTGCATGCGACCCTCCAGCCAATTCCTTATCCAGTGAGTGCTCCACCCATCCAGTTTGTGCTTTTCCAGTTTGGTGACCAGGATGTCATGTGGGACAGAGTCGAATGCCTTACTCAGGTCCAGGTCAGGTACATTTCTAGTAAAGCATTACACTAAGGAGAAAAAAAAATTTGCAGCTGCACACGCAAACTGTTCTCCTACATTTACTATCCAAAAACTTTAACAGAAAATGTAAGTTCTGTTCTTCAGTGTATTTGTGAAGAAGTGTTCAGTCTAAGCGTGAGAAGCATATCCCTTTAATATATAAATTTAACTTGTCATTTACTGCCTTTTTTTAACAGGTAAAGAAAGTTTGCTTTATATATATTTTTTGGCTTCAATATCCGTTTTACATTGGTCTCCAAAAGCTAGTTAATGTCTCCATTTTAATTTCTTAAGTTTAACACCTGAAACTAAGCTTCTTGCCGCTCTTGTCAGTTAACCTTCAGGCAGTTTTGTAGGAGTTGACCTTTATTTGACAGTTTGCAAAGGTTTTCCTGCATTTTCTTTCAAACAGGAAATACTTTACCTTTCCACTATGTTTAGCTTGTAAGTGATTGGATTTCTATGTGTGTGTTAATAATTAATGTTTGTGGAAGTCTTTAAAGCAGTAGGTAATCTACTTTCTGAAGACTGCATAATTACCAGAAGACATAATAGGTGAAATAAATTATTTTCCACCCCTCATCCCCAACCCAGAATTTCTTATTTCAGTTTAATACTGGGAAATATTTATTGTTTGATTTCAATAAAACTTGAACGAGGTGTTTTTGATAAGTAATTTCAGTTAGTCTTTGTTATGAATGGATAGAATGGTTTACTCTTTGATTTTTGAAACAGAGCTATAGTGAGGAAACTGGATTTTTTTTTCTTGGTAAGAATAATAAGGTCCCAAAATAGAACAAATTTCTAAGTAATCAATCATGATGTTTAAATTTTCCAGATGGTGAAAGTTTTTGGTTTTGTTTTTAAAAAATGCATTAGAGCTTGTGTTCAACAGCTGCTTTTATGCACTGTTACAAGATTAATGCTAAAATCCTGCCATCTCAATAAGTCTTGCTTGTTACTCCACTTAAGTTTTTTTTGTTTAAAACCTTTGAGTAAAATAGAAAGAAACTAAACTCAATGAATAAAAGATCAGTTCTGGGACGTTAGCAAAATATTTGGATTTTGTTGGAGAAACAAAGGAATTAATTTAGAGGAATATCTGTTTGCATTTTCAAGCTAGTTGGGAGCTTTAAGTGTTTCTGATGCCACTGTTTGGTGGGAAATAGTTCTGGGTTAGTTCCTTTTCCTATTTGTCTCCTTCCTGGTTGAACAGAGTGGGCATGGGAAGACTAGATGAATTTCTAAACCTAGTTTTTGTCACATCATGATTACGGAAAAATCTAGAACTTTGAAGAAAGGCAGTTTGAAGGCATTTGACATAATAGAATAAACACTTCTAAGAATGTAACTCAAAAAATATTTTAATTTAGATAAAGACAGTAATATCAAGAATAAATTAAGAATAAGCTAATCCAGTTGGCAGCCAGTCACCAGCATTGTCCCCAGATGATCAGTGCTGGGCCCTGTCCTGTTCAACATCTTTATTGATGATCTGGACAAGGGGATTGAGTCCATCATTAGTAAGTTTGCAGATGACACCAAACTAGGAGCAGGTGTTGCTCTGCTGGAGGGTAGGAGAGCATTGCAGAGGGACCTTGAAAGGCTGGATGGGTGGGCAGAGGCCAGTGGGATGAGATTGAACAAGGCCAAGTGCAGGGTTCTCCACTTTGGCCACAATAACGCCAAGCAGTGCTACAGGCTGGGGACAGAGTGTCTGGAGAGCAGCCAGGCAGAAAGGGACCTGGGTGTGCTGGTAGATAGTAGCTGAAGATGAGGCAGTATGCCCAGGTGGCCAAGAGAACCAATGGCATCCTAGTCTGTATCAGGAACAGTGTGGCCAGCAGGGCAAGGGAGGTTATTCTTCCCCTGTACTCAACACTGGTCGGACCACACCTTGAGTACTGTTTCCAGTTCTGGGCTTCTCAGTTCAAGAGAGATGTTGTGGTACTGGAATGTGTCCAAGAAAGTTGGTGAAAGGCCTGGAACACAAACCCTATGAGGAGAGGCTGAGGGAGCTGGGGTTGTTTAGCCTGGAGAGGAGAAGGCTCAGGAGTGACCTCATTGCTGTCGTCAACTATGTCAAGGGAGGTTGTAGCCAGCTGAGAGTCAGTCTCTTCTGCCAGGCAACCAGCAACAGGACAAGGGGACACAGTCTCAAGTTGTGGCGGGGAAGTTATAGGCTGGATGTTAGGAGGACGGTTTTCACAGGGAGGGTGATTTGCCATTGGAATGGGCTGCCCAGGGAGGTGGTGGAGTCACGATCCCTGGCGGTGTTCAAGAAAAGACTGGTTGAGGCATTTAGTGCCATGGTTTAGTTGATGGGATAGGTCTGGGTGATAGGTTGGACTGGATGACCTTAGAGGTCTCTTCCAACCTGGTTGATTCTATGATTCTAATTTTATCTACCTGAAAAATCATAGGATACTAGGGGTTGGAAGGGACCCAAGAAGATCATTGAATCCAATTACCCTGCCAGAGCAGCAGCACACAATCTAGCACAAATCAGAGCAACGCATCCAGACAGACCTTGATAGTCTCCAGGGAAGGAGACTCCACAGCCTCTCTGGGGAGCCTGTTCCAGTGCTCTGTGGCCCTTACAGTAAAGAAATTCCCCCTTGTGTTGAGGTGGAACTTCTTGTGATGCAACTTACACTCATTGCTCCTTGTCCTATCACAGGGAGCAAGTGAGAAGAGCCTGTACCCACTTCCTGACCAGCCTTCAGATGTTTATAAACATTTATTAACTCCTCTCTCTGTCTTCTCTTCTCCAAAATAAAAAGTCCCAGGTCTCTCAGCCTCTCCTTATAAGGCATGTCCTCCAGTCCCCTAATCATACTTGTAGCCCTCTGCTTGAACTTTTCCAGCAGATCTCTGTCCCTCTTAAACTGAGGAGCCCAAAACTGAACACAGTATTCAAGATGAGGTCTCACCGGGGCAAAGTAGAGGGGAAGGAGAACCTCCCTTGATCTGCTGGACACACTCTTCTTAATACATGCCAAGATCCCATTGGCTTTCTTGGCCACAAGGGCACATTGCTGTGCCAAGGTTAACTTGTTATCAACCAGGACTCCCAGGCCCCTCTCCAGAGGGCTGCTCTCCAGCAGGTCACCTCCCAGCCTGTGCTGGTGCAGTTTATTATTCCTCCCCAGGTGCAGGACTACACTTCTCCTTGTTGAACCTCATTTGGTTCCTCTGTGCTCAGCTCTTGCTGGATGGCTCCACAGACTTCAGCTCTATCAGCTAAGCCTCCCAGTTTGGTGTCATCAGCAAACTTGCTGAGCAGACACTCTGTGCTCTCATCAATGTCATGATGGAGACGTTGAACAGCACCAGACCCAGCACTGATCCCTGGAGAACTCCACTGGTTACAGCTCTCCAGCTGGACCTAACAACATTGATCACCACTCTTTGAACTCTATCTTGTAACCAGTTCCTAATCCATCTCATTGTCTGCTCTTCCATCCCACACTTCCTCAGCTTGCTAGAATATCATGGGAGACAGTGTCAAAGGCCTTGCTAAGGTCAAGGTAGACTACATCCACTGGTTTCCCTGAATCTACCCATTCAGTTATGCCATCAAAGAATGCTATCAGGTTAGTCAAGCATGATTTCCCTTTGGTAAGTCCATGCTGACTACTCCTGATAACCTTCTTCTCTTCCAAGTGCCTTGAAATGCCCTCCAGAAGGAGCTGCTCCATCATTTTTCCAGGGATGAAGGTGAGGCTGACTCGTCTGTTGTTCACTGGAATCTCTTTCTTGCCCTTTTTGAAGGCTGCAGTGACATTGGCTCTCCTCCAGTTCTCAGGCATCTCTCCTGTCTGCCAGAATTTGGCAAAGATGATGGAGAGTGGTAGAGTGATAATATTAGCCAGTTCTCTCATAAGTTCAGCATAAATAATGGAAAATGAAGCACCTAGAATGTGAAATTTACAGACTTTTAGTGAAATACAATGTATCGCCTCATAGTTTGTAAGTACTTTAGTTTTCCAAATTGTAATATCATTTTACTAATTGCAGTTTAATTTCTTTCCATAGGAGCTTAAGAAATAGCATGCAAAATGTGAAATTTATTTTTTGCATTAATTGAAAGCAAACTTCATTAAATGAGAAAAAAAATATTAAATATCTTTATCTTTAATTACAGTGAGGTTTTTTTGTTTGTTTCTTTAAATAAGGTACCAGTATTTTTTGCAAATTAAACAGGACATTCTTACTGGAAGGTAAGACTTTTTTTTTTCCCTATGTTAACCATTAAATGCAACTTTGATTAAAAAAGTTAATAGGGAGGGATTTTACCTGCAAAAATATATTAGAAGTAAATATTTCTGCTGGCAGAAGTGCTTATAATAATTATCTGTCCAGTTTGTTGTTATGATATACTAGACTTTTCAGAATAACCAAATGCCATATTTAATATGTGGTTTTATTTATTTCTCTTTTTAAAACCAAAACAAAACAGATTGCCCTGTCCTTATAATACTGCTGCTCTTCTGGCTTCCTACGCTGTTCAATGTAAGTATAATTAGTATTCCTCTACATGTTAGTACTAAAATACATCGTAAGTAGTATTGATTAGCTTCTAAAGGCT
Source organism: Tricholaema leucomelas (assembly GCA_013400475.1). Taxonomy (NCBI): domain Eukaryota; kingdom Metazoa; phylum Chordata; class Aves; order Piciformes; family Lybiidae; genus Tricholaema lacrymosa; species Tricholaema leucomelas. The sequence continues at coordinate 6,424 of WAAF01017432.1, read as the reverse complement.
GTTGTTTGTGTAGTGCTACATTGTGATGTTTGTGGATGTGCTGCTACATTTCTCATGATTAAGGAAATACGGTTGGTTGTTTTTTCTTCCCCAGCACATTTTGCTGAATTGGATACGGAAAAAAATACTGGTAATGCTCTTTGTCTTCCTTCTTTAGACCCATTCAATTAAAAACCCCCAAAACAACCTTTGTGCATTTTTCTGTATCATCGTGTGGAGTCGTTTGTGTGTGTTTCGGTTGGGTTTTTTTTTCCTTCTTGAAGATGATACTAAAGCCTTTTTTAGACACTTAAGCATTTTTAGCATACAAATAGATGTGGAAAAGGGAATTCTGATTGTATTGGACAAAAAGTTCCAATACCTATGTTGTCAGTTTTAAGTAAATCAGTCTTTAAGGATGAGATTTAGTCTTCCTCTCCTCATTTTGTTTCATAAACTGAAATTGTTCAGTGATAAAAAACTGCAGTCAACCAATCACAAACAGTTGGTTCTTGAAATTCAAGATTGTCATAAGTTCAGTTTCATAAGCCAGCCCTGACATAGTAATCTACAATGCGTATTTGGGTTTTTTCCTGCTATTAAAGATGCTTATCTATTCAATATAGTAATACCTATATTTTACACATACCCAAAAAATGGCTTTTGTGTTAATTGTTTCAGGGGAAAAAACTTACAGTAATGTTAATGCACTGTTTTTTGCATATTTTTGATAAATACTCAGCTTTTTCCAGGTCAATCTATAGAGTAGTTTCCTTTAAACAAAATTCTCAGACTGCAGTCATTTGAGAAAAGATATGTGTACGAGTCCTGCCATGCCATAGGACTTTGCCTTAGAAGACGTGAATTATTTGATAATGAAGCAAGCACTATGAAAAGATTATAACACTTTTAAGATTTTAAAATACAACATAGTTTTGTTTAATTTGTTTTCTTTGTCCCCTAGTATTGTAGAAGTGGTGTGCTCTCTGCTTTGTAGTTACATTTATTTATGAGATTCCACCCCACTTAGGTTCTTCAGTGAGCAGACATCTCTGTAATGATTTTCTGTGCATCTCTATTACTAAACTCTGAGTTTTGTTCTTGAGATGCTTTATTAATAAAGAGCAGATGTAGATCTTTGTGTTGTATTCTCTGTAATGGATTTGATGCAGACATGCATTCTGTTATATGACCTTGTCCCATTTCCCAATTTTTTAATTACTTAGAAGATCTGTTTCTGACAATACATGTGCCCTAAACTTCTTTTGTACCTTCTCTTCCCTTGCTTATCCTCCTTTTACGTGAGGACTTTCAGCCTTCTTGTCTTGTCTTGTCTTGTCTTGTTATGCCCTATAAAAGCATCAGTAGGCTTGCCCAGGACCCCAAGTTGTGCTGTGTTGCTGTGTGCTTTGCCACTTTCATGTGACGTTACCTACCTACCACTCTAGATCTATTACATGGGTCGCAGATATCTAATGCTGAAATTTTTGGATTATGGCTAGCCTCAAAGCCTGTATTTTTAGCAAATGTTGTTTGTATGTGTTTCATTCTGAAAGTGTGATTTTAATTTATTTATTATGATTTTAAGAAAGCGTCCAGAATTATTTAAATGTACTTTTTAGTGGTTTCAACTAAAGCAGTTTCAGTGTAGGTGTGTGTTTGCATCTTTTTCCGTATGTACAATTGAATTTGCAAAAAAATACTTTTTTAATGCTGAATATGTCTTGGTACAGAATGAGTTGGTGATATTTTTTGCAGATCTTAATGAGTAGCAGTTATAGTGTTAAAAATATCTATGTTGTTTGAGCACATATAAGCAAGCAAAGGTAAAATAAAAACAGGGAAAAAACCCAATCAAATACCTCAAAGTGATTTATTCGGTGATAGTCATTATGACAGTGTTTATGAATTAACTTGTGTTTTGAAATTAAATACTTCATCAACTTCATCAGTATCTATTCAAAGCTCTGTTTAAATGATCTCTGTGGTATTCACTGAGATGTGACTGTTTATTCACAAGGGAAAAGGGGAGTTCAAATGTCTTTTCTATTTTTATTTGCTGTAGATCTTGAAGTGTATGGGAGCAGACTCTTATGAATTTGGGGGCATTGCACAATGCCTAGTACATCAGTGATAAACAATAACTTCTCTTTTTAATATTTTAGCCGAGCTGGGAGACTACAACCATTCAGAAAACTTGCCAGGCTACCTCTCAGACTATTCTTTCATCCCTAGCCAGCCTCAAGACTTTGAAAAAGAAATAGCAAAATTACATCAGCAGCACATGTAAGGATTTACAGCAGAAGATATTGACTGACTTTGTCAAATCCTGACTGCTGATGCTGTGCTATTATATACAAAATAATAATTTGTCTAAAAGGTTTCTGGGGTTTGGGTTTTTTTTGTTACTTCATTTGTTGTTTTCAGTTTGTGGGGTTTTTTGGTTATTTTTAAGAGTATGCTTAATGTGATAATTTTTTTTTAGGTAGATTGTATGTATGATAAGCACCACTGATATTCTGCACAGATAAAATATCTATGACAGAATGATAAGGAAAATAAGTGAAAGAAAGAACATGTTAAAGATACACACAAATACTGTTTGCAGTGTATTACATAGGATGTTAACTTGCTCTGTGCATAATTCTGTTTTCTTGGTGTTCTCACCGGTAAACAAGAGTTACTTTAGAAGTAACAAAGTCGTTTTCTTCAGTACCTGCATTTTACTGTGTTCAAGTCTGTGACCTTTAAAGAGGAAAAAGCAGTGAAGCAACAGAAAATATTTTTTCTTTTTTTTTCTCTGTGTATAACTTTGTGGTACTTTCTCAGTAATGGTTCTTTGGTATTTTAGAACTTAAGTGCTTTCTGCTATAGCTTATGTTTTGCTAAATTTAGTTGTATTTACAGAAGCATTTGCTTAAATGGGTCAGGTTGTTTGCTTTAGAAACTAGAGAATGTTGTATTACGCTTCAGTCAATAGCTTAACAAATTCTGGTAGTTAGGGTAAAGAAGTTAAAGTGAGTTAAAGCCTTAAGAGTAAGCCTTGGAAAGAATTTGCTGTTCTTAATACAAAACAAAGGAATAGAAAATGATATCTGGATTCTAGAGCTCTGCAGACATGTAAATTATGATAGTGCCTTAGAAATAAAACTGTATTTGTTTCCAAGCTGTGTCACAAACTCTTGATGAGACTTAGTCTATGTGGAAGCACAAGGCTTTTTGTGTTAAAATTTAAATGTGTTTATGGTGAGAAAGGAAAGTCAGATTTCAGTCTGGGTGTAGAAGAGGTAAAGCGAAAGCACATTTTATTTGAGCTCACTAGGGAGTGTGATCTGGAGATTGTTAGAATGTTTCTGATTTAGCTTTTTCCTTCCAGAGGGCTGTCTCCTGCAGAAGCAGAGTTCAATTATCTCAATACAGCACGTACCTTAGAACTTTATGGAGTTGAATTGCACTATGCAAGGGTAAGTTTGGATGAACTAGTAGTGTGAAAATTGATTCCTCTGAGATTTGTGGAAAAATAGATATTTATAGCACACCTTCCTGGTTGCTGCTTACAAGATTAAAAAAAAACATAACAACAAAAAAAAGCCATCAAGTATTATCTTACCAGGTGCCTAGATGTGATTTACCCATTTCAGTAGTCACAATTTTGATCTAGTTAGAGTATTTCTTCAGTTTGAGCTTCGTTATACAGGTATTACTGATCTGAATCTGACATGTATTACTGATTTCACCAGTCCACTTGGATACCGATGAAAAAGAAAAATGTACTTGCTGAAAGTGCTTTTGAAATGTAAGAATCTGTTAGCTTTGAAAAATATTTAATTTGGTTTGATTTGGAACCAAATTATGAATCGTTATCGTTATATAGTATCACCTCTTAATGTCAACTGAAGGTACTGTAATTGGATACAGTGTCAGTTTTTATCTGGCAAAGCAAGTAGCTCGAGGTCTTGACTCCATCTTACTCTGTCAGTACAATGTTACCATTTCTGCAAAGCCCCTAAATGTAATTGTTTCTAGTAACTAAGATGCCTGTGGCTTTATTCTTGTCCTGCTCCTTGAGGTTAGAGAAACTTGCAATAGAAATTGAGATGTACCACACTTTGCTGCTGTCTGTTTGCTGCTGTTGTAGTGCACATGTAAAGAGATCTATAGTAGGTCTTTAATTAGAGTGCAAGGATATTTCAGGGAAAATGTGCTATTCAGAAATGCTTTGGATATTATTTGGTGTGGAATCTATCCACTCTGTCCCGAGGTGGCAATTTCCTTTCAGGTAGGAGTTTAAGGTGTTGGTTGCTTTTAGTGCAGCAAACATCAAGCCAGTCTGCAAGTACTGTTGTTCATAATAAACTGCTAGATTCATATGCTACATTGTGTATTACTTTGAAGTTGGCAGAAGAGAGAAGATTTAACTTAACGAATAAAGATTCTCTGGTAGGTTGTAAAGAAGTCGAACTAAGCATTCAGGCTTGTCCTGAATACAAATGAATAATATAGTTCTTACTTGTCTTACTAAAGCATGTTTCCTTCCATGTTAATTTGTTAATCTGTTTTATTATGATGTTTGTATATTTAGAAATTGAGATGAATATATATGAGGCTTTAAAGATATTTATGTGTCTTAAATAATTTTCTCTTCTCTTTAAAGGATCAGAGTAACAATGAAATAATGATTGGAGTGATGTCAGGTGGAATACTAATTTTTAAGAACAGAGTACGAATTAACACCTTTCTGTGGTAAGGACAACTGTTTAAGCTTGTGTTTTTGTTTGGTATTTCAGAACATAATTTCACCACTACCACTATTACATGTTTTTAAAAATACTGAAACTTAGTTGTAGCATGGCAAATTAAATGATTTCTCTCATGCTATGGCATGGGAAATTTTACACTGGGTTTTTCTCCAGTTGTGCATGCTGGGCTGTTAAATAATTGTGGTGTAAAATATTTTATGTTTAATTTAGGAATTTGTAAGCATATTTTTATAGCCAGGGCAGTATTATGGTCTAGCTTCCAGTCTTTAAAGAGACAATCAAACTTAGAAATATTAACCTGGAGAGTTGCTCTTATCTGTTTTGTCACATATAACTCCATTTTGCTGTGTTAAATATAGTGTACATATGGCATTTTGAGCATAATTGAGGTGGAGCATTCAGGACATTGTAACTTCTGCATCCATCATGATAAATATTTAGTGCAGGAATGCTATCCTGTCTCCTCTTAAGGTTTTTAAGCTGTTTTGTAAACATGGATTTGCTTCGTTAATTATGTAACTACTGTACTGGTCAGTCAGACTTGCCTTTGTCATAGTGATGTTCTAAAAAGGATAGACTTCATGTGGGAAGAGATTGGAACTGTTAGAGCCGTTTCTGGGTTAAGGCTGCTTTATAAGAGTAGTGTTGTAATAATCAGAAAGGTTCAGGCTACTTTTACTGCTGCTATTTTGGAGAAAACAGTAATAGTAGAAATAGGTTCTGTAAAACACACTGGTAAATTACTGGGTACGTACAGTGTAAGTCACTATTAAGCCAAGTGTCCCTGCTGAAAGCTAAAGGTTTCTGAGAGATCTGCTTCATATTGTTTGCGTACCAGGGACGCTGATCTAAATTCTTAGTATGATTTTTGCATGCCTGTAATTACCTAACGAGTTCTTCTTTGTATACACCATATTAACTGACATCAAGGATATTAATTTCTTCCTGTGAAAACTATAGTACTAACATGATTGGTCTTTGCAAGAAAATCAAAAGACCCACCCCCAGGTCCCATTTCACCCAATTACCAGCTTTATTTTGCTATGAGTAAAGATCAGAAATGTCAGTTCTCACAGTGTAGCTCAGTAGTACACCTTTAGCTTTCCTTTTGTATCCATAGTTATGTAGCGGCTCCAGTACTGATACTTTTTTCTTTTTGTTTCCACTTATTGTTGCTCTTGTGCAACTAAAGCTGTGTAATGTCTTCCTAGTCTTTTATTGCTACAGTGAATATTTAGATAGCACTTTTTCAGTACACCTGAAGTGAATTTTGAGACAAGTGAGGGGATAAACATATGTACTTGTAGGAAAGAATAAAGCTTCAACTGTATTGCTCAGGGAAGAATTCAAGCAGAATGTCTTTGCCCTCTCCCTCTTAATGTCATATTATATCTAAATGACATATAATGACCTTATGACCATAGGAAGAAATGAAACAGGAGTGAGACAAGGCAAGAATAAGGCATAACAAAGGAAACATTTATCCACTGTGTCCTAACTTGATTTCCCTGCATTATGAGGAATTCCACTTTTCCCCAAACTGTGGTTGATTTATTACTCCTTAAACAACTGGAGGCTGCCTCAAGATCACCTGCCCTTGTTCCTGTGGGCGACTTTAACCTGCCAGACATCTGCTGTGACTTTAATACTACATAGAAGAAGCAGTCTAGAAGGTTTCTAGAGTG
>WAAF01017430.1:14267-34560 GCA_013400475.1 Tricholaema leucomelas | reverse complement strand
TGTCCTACAGGCCACACTGTTCCTGATACAGTACACCTGGGCACACTGCAGGCTCATGTTCAGCCTACTATCTACAAGCACCCTCACGTCCCTTTCTTCCTGGCTGCTCTCCAGCCGCTCTGTCCCCAGCCTGTAGTGCTGCTTGGGGTTATTGTGGCCAAAGTGTAGAATCCTGCACTTGGCCTTCTTAAATCTCATCCCATTGACCTCTGCCCACTCATCCAGCGTGGCAAGGTCCCTCTGCAGGGCTCTCCTACCCACCAACAGATCCACACCTGCTCCTGGCTTGGTGTCATCTGCAAACGTACTGATGCTGGACTCAATCCCCTCATCCAGATCATCAATAAAGATACTGAACAGGACTGGGCCCAGCACTGATCCCTGGGGAACACCACTAGTTGCAAGACTGTGCCTCAGTGTATTTGTACATTTAAATTAATAAGCTCGATTTTTTTCTTTAGCAACAAAGCCTTACAGTAAATGTGGTGCTGAAAATTTGTATTTTTTTTAAATCAATACTCATTTCCCCATATGTATTTATAGTATGTTGTAGATTAACCAGTTTTAAAAAATGGTTTCTGGAACCACAGCATTTAATTTAGAAAGAAAGCATGGGATTGCCCTTACAAGTGTATTTTTAATAGCATTAATGACAACACCACACAGTTATTCTATAACGGGGGTCTGAGTTAACTGAGCTTGAAGAACTTGAGGAGTCATTACTGGAAGGAAAGAAGTCAGAGTTGTGGGCAATGGGATGGAGTCTAGTTGGAGGCCTGTGTCTAGTGGAGTCCCTCAGGTCAGTACTAGGACCAGTTCTGTTCAATATATTCATCAATGACCTGGATGAGGGGGCAGATTGCACTGTGAGCAGGTTTGCTAATGACACCAAACTGGGTGGAGTGGCTGACACACTGGAGGGTTGTGCTGCCATTCAGTGAGACTTGGACAGGCTGGAGAGTTGGGCAGGAAGAAATTTAATGAAATTCAGCAAGGGCAAATGTAGAAACTTGCATCTGGGAAAGAACAACCCCATTGACTGGTATAGGTTGGGAGCTGACTTGTTGGAGAGCAGTGAAGGGGAAAGGAGCCTCGGGGTCCCAGTGAATGGAAGGATGACCGTGAGCCAGCAGTGTGCTCTTGTGGCAAAGAAGGCCGATGCTGTTCTGGGGTGTATTAGATGGGCTGTGGTTAGTAGGTAGAGAGAGGTTCTCCTCCCACTCTGATCTGCCATGGTAAGGGCACATCTCAAATATTGTCTCCACTTCTGCACCCCTCAGTTCAAGTACCTTAGGAAACTGCTTGAAAGAGCACAGCCACAAAAAAAAAATCTTCCTTACAAGCAGAGCCTGAGGGATCTGGGTCTCTTCAGTTTGGAGTGGAGACTGAGGAGTGACCTCATTAATGTTTATAAATATATAGAGGGTGAGTGCCAGGAGGATGGAGGCAGGCTCTTGGTGATGCCCAATGACAGGACAAGAGGCAATGGGTGGAATTTGAGGCATAGGAAGTTCCATGGAAACATGAGGAAAATGTTTTCACTGTTAGGGTGACAAAACTCTGGAACAGGCTGCCCAGGGGGGTTGTGGAGTCTCCCTCTCTGGGGATGCCTGGACGTGTTCCTGTGTGATCTGGTATAGGTGATCCTGCCATGGCAGTGAGGTTGGGCTGGATGATCTTTTGAGAACCCTTCCAGCCCCTAACATTCTGTGATTCTGTGATAATGATGACCTACTGTGAGAACCTGGGAAGAATTATGAATGTATGCTGACAGTTGCAGTTTATTAAAACCTCCTAAAATATCTCTGTAACAACTTTAATACATTTAAACCACCTTGTTAATACCTAAGAGATGCCTATCAGCTAATAAGGATTTTTTTCAGGCTAAGTCCAAGTCTCCTTTTTGTCCAATATCTTTACCTCCAAAATTATTTCAGCAGAACCATTGAGGATAAAACATGATTTCCCCACATGCAATATGTGATCTAATTTACCAGGTATCTAATGGTCACAAAACTTGCATCTCCCCTTTCCAAATATTCCATAGGCTGATACATGGAGGAAAGTGTGGGAAGTTCTGTATCAGAAATAGTCTGTGTTTCTAAGCAAACCCATTTCCTAGTCTATTCACAATTTTAAGGTTGCAAGATGTGATCATAAATTTCTGATTTCTTAATGCCTGGTGACACAAGAAAATGCTTCACTAAAAACAGAGGTTGATGCACTTTAGTAATGTACATCCTGACATTCCTCTGTGTGGTTCTTTTACTGTCTTCTATCAGGTAATTCTTTTATGTTAAATTTCACATGAAGTGCCAGTTTCCTCTACATCTGTGTTTTTTTATTCAGGCATTGCATAATATGACGTTTTATGTTGACTGGACAGCCTGAAATTTTCCTGCCTCAAATAAGCATCCCTGATTGTACAGGCATCCCTCAAACGTTCTCAGTCTGAACATTGCTGTAAACCACAATGGAAAAACAGCTTTGAAGTATTCCTAGTAGCAGTCATGGAATTTCTTCAAGTATATTGAGATTTTGTTAGAAATTGAATTGCCAGTGTAATCCATCTTCCTTGTGAGAAAAGATTCAGATAAAGAGCTGGAGCCTAGCAGCATTAAGTATTAGAACATCCCTTTAAATCAATAAGCTACAAATCTGGCAGTGCATTCATGCAATGCCCACTGCTACACTAAAGTGGCTTTAGTGCTGAAACAGCATTACTAATAGCACATCCCCAACATGGATAAACAGTTGAGTGATGCAGTAACCCAAATTATACAAGGTCTTACCTAGTTAAGTTTCACCAAAGCATTTATATTGCACTGACACAGATAAGAAAGGAATTTTTTGTTCTTTCTCTTTTTTTTTTCAGATGACTTTCCAAATGTAGTTATAGAAGGCATTCTACATGGAGTATTTTATCCTCATTTACTACCTAGGTAGACGTGATGCATGGCTAGAAGAAGCTGAAGCAAGTTTCCAAGTAATTTTTAGTGGGGAATGAACAGGAATAAAATTCTGTGATGTGAAAATTATACTCAGAAGCGAGAGGCATAGCCTCAGTTTAGGTTCAAGCATTATATCTTCTTAAATCAATGTCACTACAATTGCTGCTTTAAAACAGAAAAAAAGATATGGAAATAACAGTATTACAGTTATTTATACCTTCTATATATTGACATGCTGTACTTAAACACTAAAAGTCATACACTGAATTACACTAACCTTCAGCAGAGAATCACGCTGTTTGGAAAAGACCTTTAAGATTGTTGAGCCCAACCATCTTCTAACTCTGCCAAGCCTGGTGCTAAACCTTTGAATGAAATTGAATGCTTTACTAATTATTTCTGTGAGTTCTATCATAAGTTACACTAAACCTTTTTGCACCAGGATGTTTTTCCCAGTACATTAGCCATTGCTGGCAGTGGATGGATGAAGAGTGCTGGCACTGAAGAATGTGTCACAAATTGCTGAAATAATAAAACTCAAAGCAAGGAGAAACTGAAAGCAACATGTTTTGTTATTTTTTTCTTAAATTATTATGAATCTGCTCCTTAATAGCAGGTTGAAAAGAGCTGGTGCAAGTGTATGGGAATATTTATTAGAAGGCATGCTTCCGCATTCTGAAATACATTGCTTTCTCAGGAAATTGTCTAGATTTCAATTGAAATTGTTTTGTCTACCAGATTTAACATAGCATTTATGCATCTCCATTTTAAAACACCTGATCTGTGTGTTTACTTGTCATATCAACTTGCAGACTGTATTCCTTATCTTAACATAAGTCACAGAACACACAGCTCTGTGGTAAGCTAAAGCAAGAATATGATTAAGTAGTAAAATAATAAAAAAATAAACCTGATATATAGATATATATGCACACACATATATTTGTTCAGATTTAACTGGAATTTTTTATGTGTGCTACTGGACATTAGAAAATAAATTACTAGAACCTAAAAGCATTGCTTCAGTGTATTTTTGGTGCATGTCAAATGTGACATTTGTCTGAGCGGTGTCATCAGAGGCAGATCTTAACCACTATCTCCACAAGAAGCATGACATAATACATGGGTGTCTGCACATTTAAAACTCTCAGCACTGTGCTATATGACCGTGCTAGGGTTAGGAAAGTCCTATCTCCTAGGGGGAGGAATTCAGTATAGGTGAATAGCCTTTAAGTCATTGGGCTCATCAGAGGAAGGCAGCATTGCACAAAAGGAGTAATGGCAAAGCTAGACACCAACAGAAGCCTGATCCTGAAGACACATGGCTTGCCTTCTGCTATTTCAAAGCTGCTTTGGGATGGTGAAGAGCTGGGACTTGTATAAAAGGTAGGCCTGCACCTGCAGCACTTCTTCAGGTAGCAGAACCTTCTGTCTGCAGAATCAACCTCCAGAAAAGCTTCCAGCTACTAGTAGACTGTTTGGGTGAGGGAGTCAGTGATGTTCTTGCTTGCTCTTCCTAATATCCTAACAGTGCTTCCCAGTGATGCTTTTCATAGAATAAAATAGAAAGAAAACTGAACAGGGGTAAAATAGAAGCCTGATTGCCTGGTACTAGGCAAATTTAGAGGCCTGCCTGACATGGTCTCATGTAGCTCTGTTTTGAAGAGAATGGGCAGCCCATTCCAGTAGCCAATGACACTCTCAGGGAAGAACTTTCTCCTCACCTCAAGCCTAAATTTCCCCTGGTGCAGCTTGAGGCTGTGTCCTCTTGTTCTGATGCTGGCCGCCTGAGAGAAGAGAGCAACCTCCCCCTGGTTACAACCACCCCTCACGTACATATAGATAGATATATTATATATATATATATATATGTATACACACACATAAATATATAAAAAACTCCTTCACACTGACTTTTAGAGAAGTGCTTTTCAACCATGCTTTCAGAGTAGGAAGAAATGCAGATTTCAAAAGGATACTTGTAAAACAAAACACAGATCATCAAGAACTGTCTGCTAGATTTAGTAACAGCCGTATTGTACCTTAGGGTTATAAAGATTATCCTTTGCTCATATACTGTGATACTTTCACAGATCTCTGAAAAAAAGTGACAGTATTCATTCCCTGGAGAGAACCCAGAACTGTGGATGGTGAACCAGTAGAAGCAAATGATGTGTCAGGAGGATCCAAGGCAAATACCTACCCACAGCATTTTCCCTTGCTGCAGTATTACTGCATTACTCGAGTCTGGGCACTTCATACAAGCTCCAGACACCCCTTAGGAAGCAAATCACTCCAGAGATCAGTGATGTGCTGCCTACCGCATGGGCAGATGAATCCTTTATCAGATCTCAACATTGTGCTTTGATCTAGAGTTCTAAACCACTGAGAACTCAAGAGGAAAAAGTCCGCATCTCTTTCCTGTGGAGCACTGTGTAACTCATTAAAGTACCCAACAAACACATCTGTCTCCAAGTGGTACCTTATGCTGACCTTGTTTAAAAGACTTTTCAAGAGTTATTTCAGCAGCATTGGAAAACATAACCTAAACTTGCAACCCTAACAGATGGCAAAACTGCCAAGCATTTGAGCTTTATCTTAAGTAACATTACCTAGGTGTTATAAATTCACTTTTCTGTAAAACAAGTACTCTTCTGTTTTAATCCACTTCTCACTGATGATGTTATTAAACAGGATTGTATGCAACTACTGTAATTTTTTTAACAACAGCTGGAGCTGTAATCTTAACATGTCAGCTATTTACCAATGCTGCTAGCCTTACAAACTCATCTGGAAAACAGCACGCCCTGCCTATTTTGCAGAATCAACTGAAGAGAAATAAAAAACACTCTCCATTAAGTATTTATTTGAAATAAAAGTTTATTCAAAACATTTATGCAATTTACTTTTTTTTTTCTTTTTAAAAAATGCTGTATCTGTTACAGAAAACAGTATTTTAAATTGAAAAGGTGGAAACAAATACTGCAAAATTTTCCACCAAGAAAAAGACCACTGCTTTTCAGATCTTGGAAAACTGAAGTACTAAATGTTTTTGTGAAAGACTTTCTGCAAGATCTAGAATTTAGTGGGATGTCTTGGATTTCAAGAAGTGATAGTTCCATCAAGTTGTTACAACAGACATGGTTACATCATTTAGGTATTTGGCAAACAACAAGTACTGTTTAAATATATCCCCTTATATTCTTAGGAGAAAACTCAATGGATATTTGAGATCAGTTGAAAACAGGCCTTAAAGAAGTGATTTTTATTTTCCATTCTGACTGCTGGCCTCACCAGTCACCTACTTCAACCACAAATGGTTCTTTAACAGTTATTTTGCCACTGTTCACAATCACACAGTCTTGAAGAGGACGGTCATGTTCATCTGTCTGCTGGAGTTCTATCAAGTGCACCACTGACTGTTGAGATAAAAAAACACAGAATGAGTTCAGTTTAGACAAGGAAGCTCCAGTGGCTCAAGTGTGCTACCAGATAAACAATTAAGTGCCTCTACCATTACTATTTATTAAGCAACGTCTGAACAAAGACCTTTATCCTGCTGAGTTTTGGGGTTGTCTCCACACTAAACGCTGTCCCAGTCTGCAACCGACAGTCAATAGAAGGGCACAGAAAGCTGGCCTTCTATAAAAAACTTTCAGCCAATAGGACTATCATGAAGGGTCAACCAACAGCAGTCCTGCCTAAGTGGGGAAGTCCTAGCTGACTAGAGGTTGCCAAATGTGAAACCCATCTACAAGAAGAGCCAGAAGGAGGATTTGGGGAGCTACAGCAGCATGTGCAGGTCAACCAGGTGAGCATGCCAAGTCAGCACTAGTTTGTGAAGGGCAGGTCCTGCTCAATGAACTTGATCTCTTTCTATGACAAGGAAACCACTTAGTGAACAAGTCTGTGGATGTTGTTTACCTGGACTTTAGTAAAGCCTTTGACACTGTCCCCCACAGCATCCTCACAAAGAAAACAGCCGTGCATGGCTTGGATGGGTGGACGCCTTGCTGTGTAAAAAACTGGATAGATGGCTGTACCCAAAGACTAGTGATGAATGGAATTAAATGCAGTTGCCAGCTGGTCACAAGTAGTGTTTCCCAGGGCTCAGTGCTAGGGCCACTTCCTTTTAGTATCTTTATCAGTGATCTGGACAAGGGAATCAAGGTCACCCTTAGAAAGTCTGCAGATGACACCAAGCTGGAGGGAGTGTTGATCTGTGTGAGGGTAGGAAAACTCTGCTGAAGGACTTGGACAGGCTAAATTGATAGGCTGAGGTAAACTGTATGAGATTCAAAAATGTTAGGTGTCGGGTTCTGCACTTGGGTCACAACAACCACATGCAGTGCTACAGGCTTGGGAGACAGTGGATGGAAAGCTGCCTGGCAGAGAAAGACCTGGGTCTGGTGGTTGATAGCCATCTGAGTATGAGCCAGCAGTGTGCTCAGGTGGCCAAGAAAGCCAACAGCATCCTGGCCTGCACCAGGAACAGTGTGATAAGGCAGAATCAGGGAAGTGATTCCCTCTGTACTCCGCACTGGTGAAGCGACATCTTGAGTACTGCATTCAGTTTTGGGGCCTTCACTACAAGAAAGACATTGAGGTGCTGAAGTGCATCCAGAGAAGGACAACAAAGCTGGTGAAAGGTGTGAAGAACAGGTGTTTGAGGAACAGCTGAGGAAATTGGGGTTGTATAGTCTGGAGAAATGGAGGCTGAGAGGAGACCTTGTTGCTTTCTACTATTGCCTGAAAGGAGACTGCAGCAAGGTGAGTGTTGGTCTCCAGTAACAGGGAGGTGTATCACAGAATCACTTCAGTTGGAAAGACCCTTATGATCCTTGAGTTAACTGTCAACTCAGCACTACCTTGGCCAATAAACACATCCCAAAGAACCATGTCTACAAGATTTTTTTGAACACCTCCAGGGCAGGTGACTTCACCACCTCCTTGGGAGCCTATTCCAAAGCCTGACCACTCTTTTCAGTGGTTTTTTTTTTCTAATATCCAATCTAAACCTTCCCTGTCACAACCCGAGGCTATTTCCTCTTTTCAGGCAGTTGTAGAGAGCAAGGAGGTCTCCTGTCAGGCTTCTCTTCTCCAGACTAAGCCACCACAGTTCCCTTAGCCACTCTCCATGTAAGCCCTTTTCTCTAACATTAGAAGAAACTTACTGAAAGGATTATCAAGTGCTAGAACAGGCTCCTCAGGGAAGTGGCTAAATCTCCACCCCTGGAGGTGTATAGAAGATGCAGAGATATGGTGCTAAGGAACATGATTTAGCACCAAACTTAGTAAAATCAGGTTACTGTTGGACTTACAAACTTCAAAGGTCATTTCCAACCAAAATTATTACATGATTCTGTGATTCCAACTGGAAATAATCCTTTCAGCTGATCAGCCCTGCACATACAGGGTCTATCTGTAGCCTATGAGCAGAAAGTGAATCCAAAGATCATAAAGGATAAGCAGTATCTATTTTTCTAATTACACATCATAACCATGCTTCAAGAGACCTGATGAATGCTTTTTACCTTTGGCATAGCACACAAACATACACACACACAGAGTTTAGCATGGCACCATAGCCTTCAGACAGATAGGAGGTAAACCACCAGCCTCATGATAGGCACTTGTAATATTTTTAGTGGGGAAAATTCAGTTAGGAATACTGACTACTTGGCTTTCAATATTTGTCCACTAAGTCTCTCAAAAATTTCCAGCTACTGCTGTAGTTCATGAGAATTGAATTCAACATAAACATGGGAGTTGGAAGCAGATGTTCCAAAGAGATTTTTCAAACTCTTTAAAAGCTGGACATTGCAGCAGTTCACGTTTCCCCCATTCATTTCAGAACACAGATTAAATGAAATAATTTAAAAGGAAAACCAAAAGTATAATTAGTTGGAAGTAACATTTTTAAGCTTCTGTCTGGACTTCGATTAGCTTTGCAGCTGTGAAGAGTTTGAAGATATTAGATAGTCTTTTTCTTATTGGAGAATTATGTGTTTGTATATTCTACATTCACATGCTCCTAAAAACCCTAGCAGTGAAAGTGTTATCCGTAAGTAGCACATGCTAGAAAATTAGATGTTAGCTTGTAGAAACACAATTATTTCGTGGCTTACGACATCAGTGAAAGGGGGACCTGAACTTATTCCATTTGTAATCTGCAGTGGTGTCAGTGTTGATTTCAGTGGTTAGTGATCTGAAACAAGAGCTGTGAAAGGCAAAGGCATGATTTAAGTCTCAATCTCTGCAGTCACGATTTGCTGGCTCAGTTCTAAATTATCCAGCTCCAGGCTCTTCACAACCATTTTCTGCCATGTACCTATTAGATAAACACTCAATTGCTTTGAACCACAATGGTTTAAGTTACACTGAGAAAGAGATAAGATGGCAGAATTTGACCATATTTTCTTGGATTTATCTTGCCACTCCTTTTAGCTTACCATTCCATCAAGGACTTTGCCAAATACTACATGCTTTCCATCTAACCAGGAAGGCTTTGTCACACTGATGAAGAACTGGGACCCGTTGGTGTCTGGGCCAGAATTAGCCATGCTAACCCATCCTATTCCATAGTGTTTGAGCTTGAAATTCTCATCTGGAAACCTTTCTCCATAGATGCTTCTTCCTAAGACACAAAATAAGAGCACATTTTTTTTTTTTTTTTTTTTTTTTAAACAGAGGCAAACCTGATTTTGTTAAAAAATGGTGAAAACAAAGCATAAATTCAGGACTTAAAGATTCATCACTTGAGTAAGCACAGCAATGTTACTTCAGTCATCAGCGACTGTAACTAAATCATTTTCAGAGCAAAGAAAAAAATAAGCTAAACCATCACATATAAGGAGAAAATACTTTAAAGATGATATGTCTTATCCTGTGAGTTTAACAAGCTGTGCTAGTTTGAGGCTAATTGGAATATTTTACTGAGAGAAGTTAAGTCCTTAGTTGTGAGAAGAAAGAAAAAACAAAAATAACAGTACCCTCTCTCACCCATTCTTCTGCTGAGAAACACAACTAGTCAAAATATAGATAAGACACTTCTCAGCTCTCAGTTCTGCTTCTTCTTTCTGGTGGTCTGGTCTCTGTGGTTGCCTCTGCCTTAACTTTAACCTGACCTAACCCTTTTTTCTCTAACCTTTGTGTCGTCTTTTTGACATCTCACCTCAGATCTCCAGATTTATCACATGAGATATATATGGGTTGATCTGATTATTTCTGAAGGGAGGGAAAGAGGAGGGGTGGGGGACAGGAGGTTTGGGTCAGGAGCCCTCCTGTCAATCTGATTGTTCTGGAAGGGGTATTGTGTTTCTGTATTACTTTTAACTTGTATGCAACTGTATATATTTGTGTGTATATATATGCTTGTGAATTGTGCTAAGCTGTAAATAAAGCTTCACTCCTTAACTTCCAGCTCGTCTGAGTCTAGTCTGGGTGATTTCGTAAGAGTGGGGGGGTGGGTAACACCCAAACCATCACACAAGCAGACTACCCCCACAGATCCTGCTTACATACACCACTGGACAAGACTTCATTCTATTCAACAAAGTTAAATTGCACAACTATGACCACCAAAAACAAGGTTACCATGTTTTGTGACAATTTTTGACCGAAGTCTTACAGCTCTTCCTCCTAGTAAAAAATTGCTTTAGACATGTTTAGAAATATATGAAGACAAATAGTAGCCCAAAAGACTCCATATAGATTTGAACAACTGTCACATACAGATGTTGATGTTTCTAAAACAGTTCAGAGAGAGAACATTTGAGTCATGTCTCAACCACCATTACTCTGAAAAGAGAAGGCCATCTCATTATTTGTACAATGCCTAGCACACTGGGGGCACCACTCCCAACATGGCCAGACACTATCCCAAGCAGCAATACTAGCTGGCAAACAAATATTGCCTACCTTTAATGCTAAAACTGTGGCTTTGATGTTTTAGCCTTCCCCATTGTTCACTGTAAGGAAAAGGAATGTGTTTTTTCCATTCTGTTCCAGCAGGGCAATCACTAACATTGTACACAGACAGTTCAAATCGTAGCACCTGAAGAATGTGTGTGCAAAGGAAGAGAAGAAATCAAAAGCCAGAATGCATGCAATGCAAGAGATGCTGCACTGGGATTGCCCTCATTGACCAGAGCAACTTCCAAAGATTCAGGAGGGAGAAGTGGTACACATAGCCAGAACTCATACCACTAGCAGATTTCTGGTTTTAAGTTTAGTAAGAGAAAAAATGGAAGAGGATGTGACCTTCATTTTCTAATTTCTCTACACCTGTTTTGAAAGTCCCTCCCATAGTACATTTCAGAAGGTTCCGCAGAAATGGCTGAACTGAGGACAGTCAGCATGCCCTGCACCCTCCCTACCTACCTTCCCTCTATGTGCTCTCACTGCTTCATCACAGATTAGTTTTCTGCTGGATGACTTTAAGTGGTTCATGTACACACACAAGCAACAGGCATCTCAGGGAAGAAGTGCTGTCAAAAAGCCAGAGGAGGGAAAGGATGGAGACATCTATCTTTTGGAGACAGCATGTTGTAGGAGCAACTTAGCCAGTCATGTAGCTCCCACCCACCATGCAAAGACATGCTTCTAGAATGGGGACAAGTCACACTACCTGCAAAAACTGAGGATGAAGAAAGCTCTACACATACACAGGTAACACAAATAATTGCAGCTCATGTTCCAAGATGCTTGAGAAAGTACTAAACCAATTTTTTCCCCCAGTATGCTTGTTCAACAGGCATCTGATAAAAGGAAAGGGAATCCAGAAGATTGTTACCTCCTGATCCATCTCCAGCTGTAAAGTCTCCTCCTTGAATCATGAAGTCTTTGATCACACGGTGAAAGCTGCTTCCTTTGTATCCATATCCTCTCTATGAAAATGAAATAATTCTCTAAATTAATGTAACATCCCAGTCTATGGAAATATGCCTGTGGTGAACAGCCACATCTCACAGAATATACCACCACTGGAGACAGATACTGGCAAGAAACATATGCTAGTAAATGCATCTAGGCTGTATTGTCCCAAAGCAGGTATTATTCAGGTGACTATTCGGCTGGTGTGTGACCATGGTACTTCTATGTGCTGCATATACATGACAGGAATGATTTGACATGATGACATACAAACATCTCATAACTACCTCTTGTGAACCAAGTCCCAAGGACCTGAGAAGACACACACTACTGCACAGCCTTGGGGATGGCACTCTTGCACAAGATCCACTGAATTAAGATTTTTTTGATTCACAATTCAGACCGAATTAAACCAGTATTTATTTCCCAATCCAAACCTGATTACAAAGTGGAAGAAAAATGCAAACATACTTCTCCAGTTGCCAGCGCAATGAAGTTCTCCACAGTCTTTGGGACAACTTTTCCAAACAACCCAATTACAATTCGGCCAACATCTTTGTCTCCAATCTTCACATCAAAGAACACCTGCACATTTTTAATAAGAGAAAAAATTATACAAGCATAAGCAAAACAAAAAGGACAAGCTTCTGAAAGCATAAGGTGGTAAGAAACTGCTTCTGACTGGTCAATATTAATAATACCCTTCAGTTACCGAGGGTGCTGTTAAGAAAAAATCATTTTAGAGCTACAAAAACCAGATTACACAGAAAACAGTTTCAGAACAGGTAACTATTTTTACTCTTAGTGCTCTTAAAGGCTCAGTGTGACTGCTGTATCACAAGTTTGAAGGTAGAGTCCAAAAAGATTTTTCCCAGCAACTTCAAACAGGCAAATGAGTTATAAAGCATTTTAATATAGTTCAGACTATATGAATGTGGTTTTGAACGTGTAAAAATGTTCCAACAATTACTGAAAATAGAAACAGCTGTCAGGAAATGAGGCATTTTGAAATTCTAAAAAAGTTACATAAAGACTACTACAACTTCTAGGAAACAGCAATGTGTATGTCTGTGATGTGGTATTTGCTGTTCCTTGTGGCATTCAACCAAATATTACTTGTCTGCAACGCTAAGAAATTAGTCCAATAATGATAAAATGTGACCACAGCCTCTCCAACATGAATGCTTCTTTCACACTCTCCTGCTAAACATTTTCACTGTTTCTTGATCCTCCATGTGGTTTTTGACTGCTGAGCTTTTGCCTAATGCTATAAAAGCCCTATAAAGAAAATAAAATTCCTTTTGATACACCTCATTCATTTTCTTGGCACTAAATAATATACTTCTTGGATGTATGGCTCCCAAAGTATTAAAAGCACACTTTCACTAAGTTCTTAACATTTTTATAAACATAATTCTTTTAATTTTGCCACTAGGGCTAGGTAAGGGGTATTCCCTGTCTACCTTTTCTGTACATGTTTTATTTTGCCTGGAACGCTGCCTGAAATATGTAAGCATATATGAAAAGCACAGCCAAGGCTACCAAACAATGATCCAATAGCAGTAACATCATTTTCACAGAGCGCATGGAGACAAGTCCATCATAAACACCAAACCTAACCCAACCTTAAGGTTTCATTCAAGCAGAGCTGCTCACCTAAGTAGCTAACTTAGTACTTCCAAAAAGTGTAGCTTTGACTTATTCTGCATTTGTGAACAACTAGTAAGCTCCTGACTTCCTGCTAGCAGTCCACATACCTATGCTACACGCTTAGTGATTTTTTGAAAGTTCTGTCCCTGCTAATTATGCATCACATAATGTGTATTTCTGGCCAAGAAACCAAATGTGGAAATATTGAGTAGCCCTGAATGCCATTTTTGGACACAGTCTTTTAAGTATATTTCTCCAGGCTCTCAGAGAACTCAAAAAGCCTGCAGGCATTTGTGAGATGGTCAGCTCCACAGGCTCAAGTCTCAGTAAACATCTGGCCAGACTCTTTGCCAAAAACTCTCAAAGAACACTATGAATTTCCAGTCTTATTAATGGAAATTTCTAGTGTTTCAAGACCAAAATTATAAGAGTGCACCATGTTCTCATGAATATTCTCAAATATAATTTACCCAAGATTGTATATATCAAAATGAAAAAACAAACAAAAAAAAACCCAAAAAAACACCAAACCCACAACCAAAACCAACCAACCAAAAAACCACAAAAACCACCAACCTATCAAAACCAGCTAAGTGTATTCGATTATTTTTGGGGTGGCAGGAGAGGGAAGGTTGACTGTTTTGAGCTTGCTAGGGACTGGGTAGCATAATGCCAAGTGAACTCCTGATAAACACAAAATACTGTGGACTGTACAGAGGACTGTATGACCACAACCAGAGGTCCTAAATTGGCTACCAGTCAGAAAAGACATCTGGAGTCACCTTAAGTAGCCTGATGAAAAGTTTGGCTCTGGGCTTGTAAAGGTCAGAGTATGAAAATGAACATTAGAAATAATTATAAAATGGTAAGGACAGGACACGGGCATAATTATGCTGTGGTGTGCATCTGTACTGTGCATTCACAGTGCTGCATGTCATGCTAGCTTCTCTACTGAAGAATGATAAAACCACACCAAACTAAGAAAAAATATTTAAAAAAAAAGGGGGGGGGGGAGGGGAAGGAGCACACTCAAAAGCTCTGGAATACCTTCTATATGAAGAAAGAGTAAATGAAATTATGCCAAGATGGAAGAGAGAAAACTTGTGCAGTTTGATAAGCTCTGTAAAATTATGACTGGCCTGGGCAAGTGAAATTGGAAGCTGCAATTCTTAATGTCTCTCAACATAAGAACCAGAAAAGAGCATAAAATTAAATTCCAGGCTGAAGAAGCAAAGTGCTTTATGCTCAAACTGGAATATATTGCTTGATAATTATTTGGTGACCAAATCATATGATATTTACAGTCCTAAAAACACCAAATTCAAGAACTAGAAGTCCATGGCAACAAAACTGTACAGGTTCAGGACAAAGGCACAACCTGTGATTTAGGAAGCCATGCCAAGGGAAGTAGATCTGCCTTCTGCTCTGTCATGCTGTAGGCATCCTTCTTCACCACCACCACACTCACTCTTGAGTATAGGTTGACAGCTATTTCAGAGGCAGAAAAATCTAAACTCTGTTTTATCCAAATCAGGACTTGACATCCCACCTCCTGCACCAGCAAAAGTGTATTGAGAAGTCTGGTGTGATAACTAGGTGCAGTCCCATGCCGCTGCCAGGGACGATGGCCCACAGGTACGGTTCTTGGGCAGCGCCATCTCTAATTACCACATATGCCTACGGCAAAGTCCCAGTTCAACCAACGAAGGAGACAGGAGTGCAATACCGAGCCACTTTTGAATCCAGTTCGCTGCAGCAGAGTTTTAGTGCACACTAGGTGGCCAAGCCTGTCATGGCCTGCAACAATGTGGCAATACAAGCCAAGGGTGAAACAAAATGACGTCTCGCACCAACAAGAGTTTCAGCAATGAAAAGGGGATAAGAAAACGAGTACAGCACGACTGAGTCTCTGAGTGGTTAAAATCCCCACTGCTCAGGGCAGCGAGGGTCACAACCACACAGCCATCAACTGCCTCTGGCATCAACATAGACCGCAGGAGCAAGGTAGCAATTACGAAGCTTAAAAGTTACTATTTCTGTATGCCAGAGGCAGGCTTAGCTAACTGAAAGTCTGAGGTGTGCCAGCATCTGCAGAAAAAGGGCATTCCCAAAAGGGTTCAGCAAACCACCCCGAAGCACTTATAAAACGGGAAAGTTAGGGCATCTGTCCAAGCCTTCCCCAAAGTCGACCCGGCTGGGGCCTCCTTTCTGCCCGGACTCCGGCCCGGGAAGGAGCGGAGCAGCTTTACACCAAAAAAGCGGGGTGAAAGGCAGCTAGGCAGCCTCCTCCCCCTCAGTAATCGCCGGCAACAGACGCGGAGCTGGCAGGACAAACAATCCCGTTGGGGGCCCCCTCACAGCCGACCGATCCCGACTCGCCTCACGCCGGTGGCCGGGGCGTCTTCCCGGTCTTTCCGGCCGCAGGCGACAGTCACCTTAGCTGTGACGCTGGGTCCTCTCTTCTTGAAGCCTTCAGCTGCCGGGGCCAGGAAACAAAGACAAGCGACAGCCCCAAGGACCGCCACCGGCCCCTCTCGGGCCATGGCGCTGAAGCGAGGGTGCGGAGGCGAGAGCGCTGCGGCGCTTGCGCCCGGCGCCGGGCGGTTCCTGCTGCGCCATGTGGCGGGGGGGCCGGCGGGGGGGCGGTTACAAGGACGTCGCCGGTCTCACTTGGCTCCGGAGCTGCGGAGCCCCGCTGGGAGGGATGGAGGAACGAGGCAGTGGGAAGCCTGGCTGGGCTGAGATGGGCGCTTCGGAGTGCTGCGGTGACTACCGCTTGCTTTCACGTTGACAGGTTTTCCTGTGCTCCTTGGAGCACAGGGGAGGGGAGGCTGCAGAGTGAAGTGCATTTAGGGTGATTACAGATGAGGGGCGGGGGAGGGATTGTCACGGTGCCTGTTCCTTGTGGCCTGGTGGCAGGATGCTGAGTGGTTTCTGCCAAACCGGAGCTGGAGCTGGCTGTAAAGGGAGTACGCATCCCTGCTTTTGACTTCTGGGGTACTTACGCACGGGAGGGTTCCTTCAAGATCCCGCAAGTGGGTGAAGGTTCCAAAATAGCAAGTGCTCAGGTGATTTTGAAAGGTTGTTATACTTTCATCGTTTGTATATTTAATGCATGGAGCATGATGAAGGAAAAGTACAAAATCAAAGAATATTGGTGAAAGGCCCCTTACAGGGCCTCACAGGCCAGATGAAGATGTAACCATAAATATCAAGCTTTATAGAAGTGCTATAGCAATTAGTTGGAGATTTGTAATATGTTAACCTTGAAAAGTCCAGATTTGCAGGTTTGGGTTTGGTTTTTTTTTTGGGGGGGGGAAGGGGGGGGGAGGGATGGGGTTTTTTGGGGGGTTTTGGTTTGGTTTTGGTTTTGGTTTTTTTTTTTCTCTTTTTTTTGGCTAAAGAAAGCCGGATAGAGATAAGGGGGCAGGTCTGAAACACCCCGACTACAAACTAATGAAGCAGTTAAGGGAAGCCAGCTGTGAAATTTGATCAATGGTGGAAAGTACACTGTGAGTAAGACTGCTGACCTTCATCCCAGACAACCACCAGAAGACCACCAAGAGGGTGGAACTGGGGCAGAGAATGGGAGGACACCTATGTTAATGAGCTCCAAAACCTAATTTTAGTAATCATGCTTATTCTAAGAAGCAACTGTAATAACCATATCACTTGTCATGAATGTGTGTGCTTTTGTAACATAAACTATGGCTTGTGCCAGCGTAAGGCATGCTGGAATGGTAGAACGATCTCCCTGTACCCAGCACTGTATTAAGTATGCCTACTTCATAACTCTCTATGAGTTTCGGGATCCATTCCTCAGTTCAGGTAGAAATATGAGCTTGTAAGGCACTGGTCATAGTTGTGTTGGCAGCAGAGGTGCACTGTCCGGCACCCATGTCAGCATCCCAGGAGCTGTACTAAATGGGTTCATCAAATTTAAGTGGCTTTCCCAAGCCATTGCCTACTAAGACAGGAAACAGATACCATAGTCTCCCAAATCACTTTGCCTTTGATGCTGACCTATTCCCTTCTCTGCTTTGAAATCCTTTACATTTTGCACTTGATTCCAAGTGGCATTGGTGCCACAGTCCCTTGAAAATTTACAGATTGTACATCACTCTGTAATTCATGGTCTCTCAAGTGACAGCATATGAAAGGGATATAATTATCAGATACTGATACACTGCAAGCACGAGATTGGCAGTGGCTTATGTAAGCACTCAGGGTTAAACATGTCAGCTCTGTGTTGCTGGATACATGGCATAGTACCTATGCAGAGAATTTGGTGCTGGTTTCACAGCCAGCCCAGAGCTCAGGCAGAGAGTCTGAGGAAGAATAATCTCTGCACTGTCACATATACACCATCATTGCACCTGAGCCTCTCAGCCTGAAACTGTGTCTCAACAAGTAGTAGATACAATAGTTATACAGCCATAGAATCGTTCAGGTTGGGAAAGACCCTGAAGATCGCCAAGTCAAACCCTTAACCCGACACTGAGAAATCTATCACTAAGCTCTGTCATTAAGCAATATATCTACATGTCTCGTAAATACTTCCCTGAGGGACTTGTTCCGATGCTTGACAACACTTCTGGTGAAGATTTTTCCTGAAGTCCATCTAAACCTCCCCTTTTGCAATTTGAGGCCATTTCCTTTTGCTCTGTCACTTGTTACTAGGAAGAAGACACTGACACCCACCTCACTGCAACCTCCTTTCACATAGTTGTAGAGAGCAACAAGGCTTCCCCTCAGTTTCCTTTTCTCCAGACTAAAGAACTCCAGTTCCTTCAACCATGTCTCATAAGCCTTGCTCTCTAGAGCCCTCACAACTTCACTGCCCTCCTTTGGACATGATCCTGCACCTCAAACGTAGAACCATAGAGTGGTAGAGGTTGGAAGGGAGCTCTGATGATAGTACAGATGACCTTCCCTGCCAAAGCAGGATCACCTAGAGCAGGTGGCAGAGAAATGCATNAGGAAGAATGGAGGTTCGGCCAAAAGGGTTAAAAGCAAGGTGAAGCAGCCAAGCAAAGGAGGGTGAGGTTAGAAAGCAAGATGGAGTCCAGCCAGCAGCCACGAGCTCCCCAGCAGGCAAAGTTCCCCAGCGAGGAGAAGAAGCAAATGCCCTAATCTCTGTTTTGCCTTTCTTCTTTTGTATACATTTCAGCAAGACTGTGAGCGAAGTAGACCTCACCATTGTTTTCATTTTACAGCCTATCATCTAGTTCTTCTCACCAAAACATGCTAGCTAGGCTCAAACTAGCACAGCAGCCTGTTCCAGTGTTCTGTCACACTTACAGTAAAGAAGGTTATCCTCATGTGGAGGTGGGACTTCTGTGTTCTACTTTGTATACATTGTGCCTTGTTCAATCATGGAACATCCTTGAAAAGAGACTAGTACCTTCTTCTTGACACTGACACTTCAGATACTTGTAAACATTAATAAGATCCCCTCTTGGTCTTCTCTTTTCCAGACTACGCAGTCCCAGGCCTCTCTGTCTCTCCTCATATGGCAGATGTTCCAGCTCCTTAATCATCTCTCTAGCCCTAATTTTTAGTATAGCCTACCACTCTTGAAATGAGGAGCCTTGAGCTAGACACAGTGCTCCCAGTGTGGTCTCACCAGAGCAGAGTGAGGAGGAGAACCCCCCTTAACCTGGTGGCCACAATTTTCTTCAATGCCTTTCTTGTAGTGAGGAGCTAAAACCTGAACACAGTGTTCAAGGTCCAGCCTTACCAGTGCTGAGTACAAGGGGGAAATCATGTCCCTGGTCTCACTGGCCAGACTTTTTCTGATACAAGCCAAGAGGCCATTTGACTTCACAGCCACCTGGACACACTGCTAGCTTATACTCAGCAGTCTGTCAGCCAGATCCCCAGATCCTTTTTCTCCAAGCAGCTTTAGAATCACTCTTCCCCAAGTTTGTAGTGTTGCCATAAGTTGTTGTGGCCCAAGTGCAGGATGCAGCATTTGGCTTTGTTAAACCTCATTCTACTGTCCTTGACCCTTTGATCCAGCCTGTCCAGTTCCCTCTACATGGACTTCCTATTCTCAAGCAGATCAACACTCTTATCCAACTATGCTAAATCCCCTCATCCAGGTCATTGATAAAATGATAACAGACCTCCAGTACTGAGCCCTGGAGAACACCATTTGTGATCAGCTGCCAGCTTGATGTAACTCCATTTGCCACCACTCTTGGGGCCCAGATATCCAAGCCATGAACTTTTTCAGGTGGTCTGTCCATCTGACCAAATGCCCACTAGCAGTTGAAGAGTGCTGGATGTGCTTCTGGAACACATCTTCTGGCTTAGACTGATCTGGAAGGAATCTACATTATGTATGGCAAAGCTTCTCAGCAAAGAAAATCAAATCAGAGTAAGTGGAGGTGTTGGGGAAAAAAAGTGCACAGAACCAGAGACATAGCCTAATGCATGTCTTTGGGTATAGGTTGGTCATAGGCTGTTTTTCACAGGGGTTGTACTTTCTCTGCTGCTTTTCATTCTGCCTTGCATGCTGCTTACACTAGAGTGCATCTGAGTGCAATGATATTTCTCATCAGGCAATTGTAGTAAAAAAATCATTTATCTGCTCTCGTCAAGCTGTGTGGCACAGCTGACTTGTTGGAGGGCAGGGATGCCATCCAGAGGGACCTGGACAGGCTGGAGAGGTGGGCCCAGGCCAACCTCATGACGTTTAACAAGGCCAAGTGTAAGGTCCTGCACCTGGGTCGGTGCAATCCCAGGCACAGATACAGGCTGGGTGATGAATGGCTGGAGAGCAGCCCTGAGGAGAAGGACCTGGGGGTCTGGGT
>WAAF01017430.1:0-14181 GCA_013400475.1 Tricholaema leucomelas | reverse complement strand
AATGGGTTTAAGCTGGAAGAGGGGAGATTCAGACTGGATATTAGGAGGAAGTTCTTTACAGTGAGGGTGGTAAGACACTGGAACAGGTTGCCCAGGGAGGTTGTGGATGCTTCCTCCCTGGAGGCGTTTAAAGCCAGGCTGGATGAGGCCTTGAGCAGCCTGCTCTAGTGGGAGGTCTCCCTGCCTATGGCAGGGGGTTGGAGCTGGATGATCCTTGAGGTCCCTTCCAACCTAAACCATTCTATGATTCTATGATTCTACCAGGCACAGAGTATTGGTGGTTACTTATTCTATATTACATAGCATATGAACAGAAACATTGAGTGATCGTCTTGCTTAGTTTATGATTGACACAGAAAGATCTTGTTTCCTTGAGAGGGGGTAAATTATCTGTTATTGGGGACTCACTGTCATCACTGGGCATGATGGGCCTTCAGAGCATGGTTCAAGAGGTTTACCCAGTTTCTCTGCAGCTAATTAGGTCTGCTTGTCTGAGTGCTGAAACAAAAATAGTAGATGGTTAAATTACTTCTTTGATTCTGATGGTAGCAGTAGTTAGATTTCACACAGAAGTTATTCTTTAAGTACGAAAGCAGGCCACAAAATTTACTGTCTCTTAGATTCTTCAATATGTCACTGTACTTTCAGTGAGTATGTGAGAACAACAGTTTACTCAGAGTAAACTGTGGGTTTGGGTTTTTTACTGCTTTGATAAAGTGCTGTGAAATTAAAGTATGATTCAGCTGCCTTCCTTATATTGCATCACTACATAATAATGGTGTTTGACTAGCTCTGGAGTTAAGATTTACTGCAGAAATATGACAAATTCCAAAGATGTACTGATTCATTGCAGTAGTTTTGTATAAACTTTGAAATTGTCATTGTGCAAATATGTTAGAAAATAGTTAAGCATCTTTAACTAAATGCCCAACCTTTTGCATCCCACATACATACCTAATAACATAAATATCAATAATTAAAATCTAAAGAGTAAAAAATTAGCATTTTCATCTCTTTTTATCACTATGGTCTACCTTTATTGTGACTACCTAACCAGTATTTGTCTGCTATACAGTTGTAGTCATTGTGATTACACCAAGCATTAATTGTTACTGACTGGGCTGTTCAGAAGAATATGTGGGAAATGGAACAGGTTTGCTCTTGCAGCATATATGAAGACATTTCAAAGTGCTTCAGACTCTGATGGCAATAATTGTAGGTTTGGAGCAAGTGGGAAGAGGCCAGTGTGGAGCAAAGCAGATCTGATGCCCAAGATGCATATGAGTCACGAGTGCTGAAAACTGTGGGAAAAGGTGGAGCCATAATAATTTCCATGTTTTGAACCTGAAAGAAGACAAATACAGGGTGATGGGTCTCCATTTCCTAAAAGAAGTTCAGTCAGATTAGTACACTGACTACTCTGCTCAAAGTATGAGATGCAGAGAAACAAGCAAAATGATCTGGGAAGACAGGAAAAGATGGTCTGACTGAGACATTCCTTAATTTAAGACTTCTCAATGCAGAAAAACCTGTTCAGTGTAGGTATGCTGAACAGTACCTTCCACAGTACTCCCAGAGTTCCATTTCACTGTCTTTCAATAAAAGCATTGGTGTTTGCAAGGATGCTTTCCTAGCTCATTGAAGTGTAAATAGGTTTCATCTATGCAGAAGATGACAGTATGAGGCAGGAAGAATTAAATGAATGGTTAATAGCACTGAAGCGATGTAGGAACAGTGAGATAAGAGAGGATCTGGTTTACATTATTGCATATTGGTGATGCTGCTAAATAATTTTT
This sequence comes from Tricholaema leucomelas, assembly GCA_013400475.1. Lineage (NCBI taxonomy): Eukaryota > Metazoa > Chordata > Aves > Piciformes > Lybiidae > Tricholaema lacrymosa > Tricholaema leucomelas. The sequence continues at coordinate 12,385 of WAAF01017430.1, read as the reverse complement.
TGGAAGAAGATAAAACAACATTTTAAGAGGAAACCTTGAAAAGAGTCAGAAACTTAATGTGTTCAATGAAAACTCAATTTTACATAGAAAATCTCTTCCTGATGCGGAAAGAAGTGTATGTTCTTTTTGTAAGAATTCTATTTCACTACTATCGAACTGAAAGTATACAAAAGCCGGACAAATGTAGCCTTTATGCTGAATGTGAAGAGAAAGAAATCTTTACAGTAAAACTGGGTAATAATATGTAAAATCTGTTATGACCTCTTTATTTTTTCTGCTTTAGTTTTTCATAGCTATCTTGAAGATTTAAAAAGTCTCTCCAAACTCTTTACACAGAGAAAGTTGAGTAAAATCTGCTGAGAACTACACTGAATTCACTGTGGTTTTACATAGAGACAGTTTATCTGTATTTAAAAAGTGCAAAATCAAGAGAGGGTCTGCAAGAGAAGACCATTCTTTCCTGTTCATCCTCCTTTACCACAAGCAATTTGTTCACTTCTTCAGTGCAGCTAATTTGAAGACTGTTATCATTTCTTCCCTCAGTTTTCTTTTCTGTAGACTAAACAACCTCAATTCCTTCAGTCATTCCACATGGGTCAAATATCAGAGCAAGCATCATCTGGCTGTGTAGTTTTTAGTTGAAATATTACCTTTGTCCTTAAACATGAGCAAAACTTACAGATAAGGAGGTTTTGTTTGTTGTTATTTTTTCTTTTTTTTTTTTTTTTTTTTAAATTGATCAAGTGGTATCAGGCTATTGTGATAAAAAATATGTAGCCCATTAAAATAATTTTTCAAACTATCTTGTGTTTGTAATATGGTGAGCAGGAGATTTTGCATTTTAGGTCCAGGAGACATGCGTTATTTTGGCACTTGTCTTCTGAAGTAATCAAGCCATTAAAAAGAATAATATGCTACTGTTTGACAGTCTTCAGTTTAAGTAATAGTATATGTAATGAGGTGTTTCATTGCTTATGATGGGCTCCTTACAATTTAAAGTGTGTACAGAAGAGAGATATATTAAGCGTACAGCATCTGGCAGGTTTTGATTTCTGGTAGTACTAGCATTGGCAGTAATTCTAGCACTTCCTTTCAGCGCTATGGTATTTTAGTGAGCTATGATTTATTGTAGTGGCATAGAAATATTTCATATCCAAATCAGTCTAGTATATCATTTTATACAGGTAAAAAGAATTCTGGGCATGACACACATAATAATAATAATGCTTTATGGTTTCATAGGCATCTTCATCAATGTTAACTGCTTGACAGCTGCCAGGATAAAACTTGGACTAAGAGCTGCATTGCGTAAGTCTGCTGAAACTAAGCTTTTATTTTATATCCTTGGAAATGAGATTTTGATTCTCAAACCTGAATCACTGAAAATGTGTCATCTTTTCTACACCTGATCCTTGTCTGTGGTGTTTCACTGTGGCACCATATTACTTGTCTTGGGTTTTTAATGTATCACTGATAATGTCATATGTTTAAAGCCAACAAAAACTAAGAACTGACACCACTTCTTCTTATACATTGTCTGAATTATAAAATGTTTTAAAGTTATAAAATACCAGGGCCACTGTGACTGCAGATAATTCTAAGAGACCATTGAGGTTTTTTTGTTTCTTTGTTTGTTTGGGGTTTTGTTTGTTTTGTTTTTGATTTTTTTTTGTTTGGTTTGTGGTTTTTTGTTTTGTTTTTTTTTTTTTAATAAAAAGGCAAAAGTCACTAAATCACTGTATATGGCCTTAATGAATAATGAAGCAAGAGGTTTATGGGGAGTTTTGTTTGCCTTTTTGGGGTTGGTTTGTTTGTTTGTTTGTTTTAGTCTTTTCCTTTGTGCAACTTCAGAAACATAGACTGTGTCATACTTGCTCTCTCTTTTATTAAATTATTAAATCACTTGTAAAAACGCTTAGACTTCTGTCATCTGGTGCACTTATGTAAAATAAATGTGTCCTATGTTCTGATTAAGTGTATTCCTCTTGGTGAAGAGTTTTTAAGCCTTTTTAAATTTTGTGTCTGAGCATAATTTGAAGTGTCACCTTTTTCACTGTAGTAGTCAAAGCATTTACTTTGGTGATACCAGTAACGTGTTTTCAAAATAGTGCAGCTGGAGCCAGAACCATTTTTGCTTTGAGCACATTGTTTACAGATAACTATCTGTAATTGCACATCTCACTGCAGTGAGCATTTCACACATAGTCAGTCATTTCAATTCTGGTTTTCATAACATCTGCAGTTGTATAAGATGCTTTAGGGGGAGAGAAAAAAGCTAGCAGTAAAGCCTAGCAAAGGGAAGCATACATTCAGATTTCTTTGTTTTCAAGTTAAACTCCACAGCATCTTTAAATTAATTGTTTTTCTCTCTGTGTGATTATTACTTACAATAAGGACTGTTTATTTTTGTGCAGTCCTTAACTACAGCTGTGATCTCTCTTCCACAGAAATCCACCTAGGTGTCTGAAAAGTACGTCTTTGTCATTAAGATCCAGTAATCAAAACTTCTAGCCTCATTATGCCCAGAGGTGCAAATCAAGACTTGCAGCCTGTGCCTCTGGAATCTTAAGAGAAAAGAAGAAAGAATTTCTTCCTTTAAAACAAATAAGAAGTTGAAAAAGTTTTGAAGCAGCATCCCATCACATGACTATGGTAAAGAACTAATCCAGCTTTGCTCTTTCATATGAGATTTTTTACTATTACTAATATAATTGTTGGAGGAGAGGTTGAGCAAGAGGAAGAAGTAGTTGAGTAGAGGATGAAGAAAGTAGGAAGAGTGCAACAGAGAAAGGACATTGTTGTTGTTGTAAATGGCAACTCAGAAGTAGCATTTAGAAGGTGACTAACATTCTCAGCATTGAGAAAGCATGTGAAGGGGATTGGTACCCACCTTTCAAACACCAGAAGTGTTAGTAGTCAAGAGGAAAGGCAGGACTAGTAGCTGCTGAAGAAGAAAGTGACAATGACGTGAGTTTTTACTTCACAAGTCACAAAGCAATCAGATCTTTGGAGAATTTTTATATTAAAAATGCTGATTTTACAAAAGATCAGAGTACCATGAATCAGGAAGAAAGTAGCTTCAAGCATCATCTTAAATGGATATAAAGATGTTGGTGGTTTGTTTCAGGATGCATGAAAGGTGGGAATAAATTATATTTCTGTCTTTAACTCATACTTGAGCCTGCTGTGCAGACAGAAGTAAAAAGTTAGCTTTGTTTGTACAGGAAATATGTCTTTGAAGATATAGAGAGAACAGGTAAATGTAATTTTAGTGTCTCTGAAGTTTACCATTGTTACTACCATGCTGAAAGTAGTGTCTGACCAAGAAACTAATCTAACTAGAAGGTTTCTAATCAGTAAGATGCTGTGTTACTGAAAAAAAGTGAATTAATAGACTATCTTGAAGAGTATACTATGTAAGAAAGCGGTTCCTCACCCTCACACTTCCTTTTACTTTAAGATTTCACAATTACACTTACAGAGTTGCCTGCATACACTTGTCTTAGATATACCATCCTATTTGTTGCACATTTCAGGTCATAAAAGGATACACTGAAGTAAAGACAGTATTTTATCAGACCCATAATATTCTTTCTGGAGGTGTTGCAAATCAGAGATCAAACTTCTGAGAAATACATACCATGATCCTTTGTCTATGTGAAATAATATTCTATAAATTTTTGTATGTTAAATGTATGCAGTACCTAAAGAAGTTCTGCCAGAATTATGTGAAGATCTAGGAGAGGCACTAATTTTGCTTGCAAGATGAGCAAAAACCTCAGTAGGCACAAACCCAACATAACCAGTATGTATAGTTGGTGGTTCTGCTTAGTATCTTTTGTGTGGGCAGTGTTATAGTCAGTTATGTGTAAACTCTTTTACTCTTCATTAAGCATTTCTTTGTCACAGTATGCATGTTTCTGTCACCTGGGGATTAATAATAAAAAAATAGTATCCATTTCAGCCAAACTCAATATGCCTTTATATTTAGAAGTCAAATGACTGGTGAATTTCAGCATTGAATTCTTAATATCAAACGAGAAACTACGAGGCCTAACGTTAAAAGCTGGGGATTTTATACACTTTTGGGAAAGACATTCGAGTTGTTGGAGAACTTTTCAGTACTGATTTTAGACTTCACAGGGTTAAGCTAGTGTAAAAAAAAGTACTGTTTTAAAGATATTTTTTTTAAGCGTCAGCAAGCCACCTAAGCCCTGAAGACTACACAAAGCATTTTAAAAGAACTTCTTACAAAATACATAGAATATACATAATGCATGGAAATGCAATTGTCTGGAATGACAGTTTGCTCATACTACTGTCACTTCTCAATATTTAATTCATCAGAAACTGATGCTGATGACATGTTTTCCATTTGCCATTTGTGTTCTCCATGAAGTGAGACTGCTAAGCCTTAAATATAAGAATTTGTTCTCAGTACATCTCCATTAAATGTTTTGCTGGCTTTTTGTTTGATACCTCATTGATATAAAGCACAGTAACATGTCAAAAAAATGTGGAAAGCATTTTTTAAATTTAATAAATTTAATAAATCAGTAGGTCTCTGAGAAACCTGGTCGAGTTGAAGTTGTCCCTGTGCATGGCAAGGCTTTGGTCCCTTCCAATCCAAATCATTCTATGGTCCTGTGAAAAGGAATCAGATGTATGACTACAATCAAAAGAGCCCAGGATAAATAGGTGGAGGATCAGATGTATTATTATCATTTTACTGGGAATTGCTTTCAGAAATGTCATTTCACATTGTGTTTTATATGTAGACATAGTGTAATTGTAACAACACTGAAACATGTTATTTCTTCAATCTCTAGTTTGCTTATAGTTTGTTGGATGACATATTTTATCTATGTCTGGAAGCATACCTTAAATACATAATATTTTGGATGGCACATCTCACAGAGTTTTGGTTGACAAAGTAATGATTTGTATGGTGAAAGAGAGTACAGAATCTTGTTTATATTATTTGATACATTAAATTCTTGATAACCTTTATTACAGGCCCAAAAGCCATACGTTGATTTTTCTATTAAAAATGTAATTTGGTGGATTTAAATCAAATCCCAAAAATGCTTCCTGGAAGTTGATTTATTTCTATGTCAGGTTTTACATATCTTGAAATACAGCCCTGTTTTTTTAGCAGAGCAGCAGCAGGGTAGAAACAGAGCAGATGTTTCTCTGATTGTATCCGGGGATATGTCAATGGTATTCTTAGAGAAAAAGAAATTTTGGCTTGGCAAACTGCTGGTGGCATTTTTCTCCTCATTAAAACATCAGATTGATAAAGTCCATGCACTCCTCTGTTCCAAGACATTCAGGCTTCTTTAAACATTAGCATTCTTATTATTTCATTGGCACTGCAGGCTTCTGGGGAACTCACTTTTTACAGCTCTCTTCCTTCACATCTTTCCTTCCATCAACTTGACAAGTAAGAAAAAAGTCACCCATAAGATTGCCAGTTGTGACTGCTGCTGAAAGCAAGAGATTGCAGTGAATACTTAAAATTCAGCTCCAGGAAAGCTTTTTCCTTTTTGGGGCTATACTCTGTCTCTCTCCCGGCTGACAGAAAAGCCAGCACTTTCTTAAATTTAGCAATGTTCTGTGTCAAAATTCTCTAACTTCAGACAGTGTAGCCAGAGAAGTGACAGCTTTATATGTAACCCCTTGTAGAGGACCTTGGTATTGTTGTAAATCCGAAGTGTATTCACAAATATTGCACTCATATGTTGCTATGAAAACAGACTGATATATCACATGATGTGCAAAATACTGTATTCACACTTAGGACACCAATCTGTAAATGTGAACCAGTAAATCTTGAATGCAAAGACAAAATCGGTGCTCATTTCATAAACACATTGGCTATGTCTATTATCTCTAATGCAGCAAATGTTCCCCTAGGGAATAAGCAATGTCACCCACAACTAATGTGTTTTCTTTTAATGACATGGTTCGTAAATTATGGTGTCATTAGGAAAATAGATTTAAACAATTTATAAAAGCAAAATAAGCATTTGAAATGTAAATTAGATCTTGGATCTTTTTTCCTGCCTCTTTAGCATCAACGTAAACTCACTTCTTACAGAGTGGCCTTTGCCTCTGTTGAAGCAACATACTCAAGAGCAAGTGAACAGCACATTGGTGAAGGCTTCCAGCAGGGGTGGCCTTGCTGGCTGACCTTCTTTCTGTTTTCTCTCTGTGATGCTTCCCCATTAATTGAATTTTTTGTCTCAGTAGAATTTTTTACATTTGGTAGTGCAGGATTTTTACATTTGGCAGCCTGGAAAGAACAGCTTGGCTAAGGACAATTTTCTAGTAGAGACTAGGAATATCCACATGTGGTCTATTGCTCCAGAAGGTAAAAAAAGACAGTTTACAGCTATGATTAAGTTGTATCTGAAGCTATTAGTAATTGAAAGTTAGAGGCATGATTGATGTGCTCGGGCATCCAAGAAAGCAAACAGCACCCTGGCCTGTATCAACAATAGTGTGTGCAGCGGGAATAGCTAAGGGATGGTCCCTCTGTACTCAGCACTGGTTAATCTGCACCTCAAATACTGTGGTCATTTTTGGGCCCTAACACTGAGATGCTAGAGCATGTCCAGAGGAGGAAAATAAAGCTGGCAAAGGGTCTGAAGAAGTCTGCTGAAGAGTGGCTGAGGGATCTGGGATTGTTTATTTGGAGAAAAGGAGGCCTTGCCACTCTCTACAGCTACCTGAAAGGAGGCTGGAGACAGGTGGGTGTTTTCTCCCATGTAGCTAGTGATAGTACAAGAGGTACAAACCTGCACCAGAAGAGGTTTAGGTTGGTTGTTAGGAATAATTTCTTTATTGAAAGGGTGATCAGGCCTTGGGATGGGCTTCTAGGGAGGTGATGGAGTCACTGTCTCTGAATGTGTTCAAAATTAAGTGTAGACACGACACTTTGGGACACGGTTTAATGGTCATGGTGGTAGTGACTTGGCAGGTGGACTCAATGGTCTTAGAGGTCTTTTCCAACAGAAATGATTCTATGATTATTCTTCCTTCACATTTCATCCATGACCTGAATTAGCACAATTTCCATGTGTCCCAGTCCTGATTTCTAGAGGAAGGTAAGACGGCTATGGTTTTCGGATCAATTTGTTAGAAAGAACTCTGTGAAATCTGGAACAGGAGCAGGTCGTCTGTGAGGGACAGCTAAGAAGACAGGCCCAAGCTCATATTATGGCAAACTAAGACAAATGTGAAGTTAAACCTTCGGGTTTCCTTTGTTTCCTATCTTTTCCCTTCCCACTGACTTCTTCAGAGATTTTGAAAATAGTGTAGCTTATCTGCCTGAACAGTGGCAGGCAGATAGGCTAAATCACTACCTGATCACTAGGCAGAGACCAGTGGCTCAGTTGCCAGCCCCACCTGTGTTTTTCAGAAGTTACCACTGTGGAAGTGACAAGTCCTCACTAGAGCTGCTTTCAGCAGTACAAGACAACTGTGTCTCTGTCTTTCAGTGGATGCTATTACCTCCACTATTACGATATCAGGATGATGACAAGAAATCAAATACAAGTAGCTTGTTTTGAGTCACAGCAAGATCAAAACTGTGCTGTGAGATGATGCTTTGATGTTTGGCATACCATTTCCAGCAGTACTCAGACCTCTGTGTCACTCTGGGAAGCCTTGGCATACTGTCTGAAACTCGGTAACAAGATGGCATCAGTATTTAACATTTAGCTTACCTGGAAACTTGGTCTCTCCTTGCTGGGCAAGATGTTAGGAGCCCATCAATTACTGAGCTCCTCTTTAAAGTCATGAATTGTCTGAGTCAAATACATTGGAAAGCACTTGTCCTTCCCTAAACTGTGCTTTTGTCACCTTTGTTGCCTTCTTGTATTTATTTAGCAATAATGTCATTTAAAAAAATCTAATATTTTCAAATAGTTTCCTGAGCATTATAAGCTACAGACGCCTTGAGGAGTGTTTGTGTGTGTGTGTGTAATTAAACATTCAAGCTTCTGGCATGAGTAGTCCCAGCTGCTGTCGATAATATCCCATGCTGTCTGTAATATCACGCAGGTAACAACTATAAGACTGAATACATGCTCAGGATTCTGAATCAATAGTCAAAATGAATGAAATTACTAGTGTGAGTCTAAAATTGTAGTCCACTAACCAGTTGCAGGTTACCTGTATTTCATGTCCAGAGTAATACGTATGCTTGGAAGGCACAATATTTCAGGATAATAGAATAGGTGGGGCTTTTTTCACAGAATTCTTCCCAAGGACATGTTTTTTGAAATTGGCTTCAAGAGGAAATCACAGAATCACAGAACATTAGAAGCTGGAAGAGACCTCCAGAGATCATGGTGTCCAACCTCCCTGCCAAAGCAGGATCACCTAGGGTAGTTAGCACAGGAATGCACCCAGGTGGGTTTTGAAAGTCTACAGAGAAGGAGACTTCACGACCTCTCTGGGCAGCCTATTTCAATGCTCCATCACCTTTACTGTAAAGAAGTTTCTCCTCATGTTGAGGTGAAACTTTCTGTGTTCCAATTTGTAGCTGTTGCTCCTTGCCTTGTTGTTGCTAACCACAAAAAAGAGATTAGCCCCATCCACTTGACACCTACCCCTTAGATATTTGTATGCATTGATTAGATGTCCTCTCAGTCTTCTCCAGACTAAACAGCCCCAGGTCTCCCTTCATAGAGAAGATGCTTAAGTCCCCCAATCACTATTGCAGCTCTCTGGTGGACTCTCTCCAGCAGATCCCTGTGTCTCTTGAACTGAGGATCCCAAAACTGGACACAGTATTCCAGATGTGGTCTGAGCAGGGCAGAGTAGAGAGGGAGAAGAACATCCCTAGACCTGCTGGACACACTTTTCCTGAAGCAACCAAGGATGCCATGATGAAAAGTATAGAACACCTCTCCTGTGAAGAAAGGCTGAAAGGTCTGGGACTGTTGAACCCGGAAAAGAGAAGGATCAAGGGGATCTCACCAATGTATAAATACCTGAAAAGAGTGTGCAAAAAAGGATGGAGCTAGGCTCTTTTCACTGGTAGCCCCTGACAAGATCAGAAGCAGTGGGTACACAGTGAAATATGGGAGATTTCTACTGAACATCAGGAAACACTTTGTCAGTGTGAAGGTCACTAAGCACTGGCATGGGTAGCCCAGACAGATGATGGAGTCTCCCTCATAAGAGATATTCAGAAGCTGCCTGCCCATTCCCCTGGGTAACTGGCTGCAGGTGTCTGCTTGAGCAGGAGGTTGAACCAGATGACCTCCAACTGTTCCTTACGACATCAAATATTTCGTGATTCTATTAACCTCCTGTTTTTAGTGAGAGTTTGACTTCTATTGCTTACTGGTTGCAACCCTTCCTGATGATAAAATACAAAGTAATGTGATTTCCTGACACGTCCAACTGTTCCACATGATTGATCCACAAGAAGAAATATCAGAATTATTGCCATATGCACTCTGTCTTTAATCTTGCAAAATAAACACTGGAGCCATTGAGGGTGAAGCAAATTGCTCAGTCTCCTGAAATAGAACAAACAGCAACATGTTACCCTACTCTTCAGTAGTTCTTTGCTGGTAATTAATATGGGAAAAGCATGAGAAACAAGGAAAAAACTATATGAATGTGGAGGCAGTTTAGTAAAGATTTTGCAATAGGTAGTTAAACCTCCAAATCTTAAATGTGTCTTTCTCTGAGCTAGCTCCAAGAATAACACTGGGGTCTGTGATCTAGCCGCCACAAGTAAGACTTCCAATAGCTTTACCAGAGATTCTATTCATCACATGTAAGAACACAGGCAAAGTAAATCAATTAATTTCTTAACTACTTCTCATATAATGATTTTCCACTATAAAATTCATAAACAGTCTGAATGCTGCAGTATTGTGTCTACTACTAGTTGCAACTGGACAAGACCACTGCATAGTTTTTCCAATACTTTGAGATGAAGTCGTGGTCTTCACGCTCCATTCTCTCTAGAAGAATGACACTAAGTCATTTGTGAATTATCATCACGTGTACATACCACGTGCTTCATACAACAAGCAGGGATAGCTGAAGAATATTGGGGTTTGCCTCCCAGGCTTGTGCCCCTTTTGATGGGGAGGCACTGTTAATACGTTGGAACTATTTTTGATATGTCTTATGATGCTGTATGGGATGATATTTGAATTTGGTTTCTAGGGTTAAGTTTTCTGTTCATTTAAATAGCATAATGGGTGTAAGGCTATAGCTAAAACACAGAATCAAAATTACTGTGACTGCTAAAGTTACAGGTTGTATGTCCTCTGACAGCACAGAATTCCTCTATGGAACAGGCTTCCAAGACTTTCTGTAGTCTAAATCAAATAATCTGTATTTGTGGAACTTCCTGAAAGATCAGCTGAGATCCAAAGCTGTTAGAGACAGACACTTCACAGAAGATGCAGCTATAGAATAAAGCAAATCCATTTTCCTGTGTTGTCAAGTCTTTCTTAGTCCTACACTATCAGCAGTGGTAGACTTTTAAGGTCTTGCACTAATCATTTTTCCTGCCCAAGTATCTTTTGTAGGGACTAGTCTGCTTCCTCTATGATGCAGAAATCTTCACTCCATGTCCATGTCTTCTGTACAGCAGATTAACTTTGTTGTTCCCACACACTTATCTCTTATTGAACTTACTTAGGTACTCTTACAGCATGCCCGATTTTCCCCTTATACTTCATAATTCTTGTCCTTTTTATTTTTAAAGTTTATCACTCTGATAACGTCAGTTTAAGCAATTTTTGAGACAGACCACTTGAAGGAAAACAATATAAATGAAGCTCTTCTGACACAGAGTGTAACCTCAAAAGTTCCAGAGGTGTTTATAAAGTCATCTGTTGTTTAGCTGCTGGAAATGAAATGTGACAGTTCAATTTCTAGTTGTGGTTGACTGTAAAAGACAGAGACAGTTGGAATAGGAGATTCTAGTGTCCTACTTCTGTTTCATAATAATTATGTTTATATTTATGTCCTGGGACAAATAACAAAGGCTCACCAGAGAGTACACACAGGTGTAGCTGTTCACATTACATTTATCCCACTGATTTAAAATAATACAGTTTTATATATGGAGTCTGAACCCATACTAACTGTACATAGGATCAAGACCTGTTTTCTTCCATTGGTGTAGTTTCTTCACCTGCAGAATAGCCATCTGCTATGTTAACGATATTGATAAGAGGCTTTGTAGATAAGAATTGTGAAGGAGTTGGTAATTGCTGCTATTTCTTTTACTTGTTCCTACCGATTAGTCTTGACCATTTTTTTTTTTTTAAGCCGAACAAAGAAAGAAACGACCAAATCAAACAAACAAAAAAACCCCAACAAAGTTAATGGAATAAAGTCTGAGTAAAGGTTACATAAGGTTTGTCATATCTTACCTTTCCATTCATAATTAACTGAACATATTTGTTTGCCAGGGGGAAAAAACAGCAAACAAACAAACTAAATCAAACAAACTAAAAAAACCCCACCCCAAAACAAAACAAAACAAAACAAAACAAAAACACATAAAAAAAACCCCAAGCCCAGCTTCCTGATGTACTTATGGATTGCTTCAGGAAGCTCCAGATTTTCTTTTAAATACATAATACCTGAATCACCCCTGTGATGTCCTAAAGGGCATATCACTTCAATAGACTTATTTTTGGCAGATAAACTTGAAAGTGAATGTTCTGGGTTGCAAGTTAAATGTTCTTTGAGGACTTCTTAACTGCATGTGCTGCACTCACAAGTTTGGACCGTAAGAATGTGCACAAAGATGTTTTGAGAGAAGCCAGATTTGCTTATTATTCCAACTTAATTGCTGAATGGGCAGACTGCCCTACTCTCTTGTAATTCTTTATTACAGGGAAGCTGACTAATCTGTCTCTTCCTCCATCAACAGAACTTTGTGAACTGTTTAGATCCCACTTTGAGAACAAAATGAAGATCATTGTGAGTCAGCTGCCCTCTAGAAAAACTGCCAGCATTAGCAGTTCTGTGAATCCAAATCCTGAGCTTGTCAAAATTCTCAAGCTACATATACTTCTGGCATTTTCTGCTCCAATACCTCACGGCACTATTATGTTTTGCCAAATCTTTGGTCTAAACAGTTACAGTTTTTCTTGATTCTTTAATCCCTCTGGATTCTCACATTGTTAATCTTTCTTTGATGGGGGAGAGCTTCTTAACAATGCCACGAAGCAAACCAATTGTCAGTCCAGTTAAGAAAATAAAAAATCTGTTACCAATAGAAGATCCAGCATGTTGCCATCTAATATGCAACCTTTTTAAAAATTATTGTTTGATTGATTTGTTTTTCTTTTAGTGATTCTATATGTGATGGTTTGGGTGTCCCCCCACCCCC
>WAAF01017428.1:0-16521 GCA_013400475.1 Tricholaema leucomelas | reverse complement strand
ACCATCCCTGGAGGTGTCCAAGCAAAGCCTGGATGAGGCACCTAGTGCCATGGTCTGGTTGACTGGACAGGGCTGGGTGCTAGGTTGGACTCAATGAGCTTGGAGGTTTCTTTCAACCTGGTTGGCACTTAGTGCCATGGTCTGGTTGACTGGATAGGGATGGGTGATAGGTTGGGCTGGATGATCTTGGAGGTCTCTTCCAACGTGGTTGGTTCTATGATTCTAGGAATTGGACAAGATTTGTGTGCTAAACACCCTCTGACCCCATGAAGAGCAGACTGAAAAAAGCCCTTAACCAGAGACCTTGAATCACCAAACCAGAGCCAAAGAGCATCAGGAAAGGAACACAGGATGTTTCAACTTGCTACCACAGCCATCAACATGCAGTGTAGATGGTTTTTTGCTTTGGCATGTATTTTCCCAGCTCAGTGGGAGAACAGGGACTTGATTCCCTAACGATATGTTATGTGACGCATGAACAGGCACGGTTAGAGCACTCACTTCCTCCACTGTGAGTTGTTAGTAACACATTACTATCAGAGACTTGACCATCTTCCAGGAGCATACGTGAGGGGCAAATCTTTTCCATTTTCCAGTAACCTATGATAGTGTAAGATGGTATTAGTACACTGCTACTGGTATGTGTTAATACATGCATATTGAATAACCACAAACAAGTGAAGCATTCTCTTTTAGCACTAGCTCAGCAAACATTTCATCAACTCTCTTCACACTAAACACACACTTTGACTCTTCCAGAGCTAAGACTGGCTTTTACCATCTATTTTAACAACAAAGTATTTGGGAAGAATTCAAGCAGCTTTAAGAATATTGGAAGGAAAACACAGCAGCCAAAAATGACTTTCAACAGTAACGTTTAAAGACACATAGTTGGTTTTGAGTATCTTGGCCTTACCCTTTCTTTTCAGGTACTCAGCAATGAGAGCAGCAATGTGAATATAGCACATGGCAGCCTGTAAGGAGAGACCAAGGCACACATAGAGGTTAAAGGACACTGCTTGACTTACAGCACACATCTGGTAAAGTCCTTTAAGCACTGTTGAGTCAGACTGCAGGAAGAGGAAGAGAAAAGTGATACAACCACTTAAGGAACTCACCTTTTGTGAGTGCTAACTTCACTTGGTGTCTTAAGGAAAAGGAGATATTTGCTCTGAAAACTTGTAAGATTATTTAAGATATTCCTGGGTTTAGCACTGAAATTTTGCATCTCTCATTTTAGTTTCTGATGACAAAGACAGCACAGCATAAACAAAGCTGTAATGGAGGAGAGGAAAATCCTTCATGGAAGTTATGCCCCGCTCAGAAGCTCATCAACACTGCAGCCGCTGTGCCTGCTTAGCTTAGGCTTCCCCAACAGCTTCACCTCTTGCACAAGCACGCAGCAGGTAGTTGGAATTAGGTAAACTGGGGTAAGAGACACCTAGAGATGTGTTTGCCCTTCGACTCTATCTTCCTCTAACTTCAAGCAGATGCGAGACACTGCATGACCCCCTTAACCCACTCCTTCTGTCTTACAGAGCCTACTCCTTTTCTGCAGTTACCTCTGACAGGTCTCCATTTCTTGCATGAATCTTGGCCATGCTTTCCAGCCACGTCCTGCGTAACTCAGGAGTACTGGCATAGGAATTTGCCAGGCTGTACTGCAGATCCACGAGCATCTCAGGGTCCTTCTCATGCTCCTTCATCTGTGCTGTGGCCATCAGAACCGTCCTGATGCGTTTGGTCAGGTCCTTCACCTCTGCTGGGAAATTAACGTTCTTTGGGAAAGATAAGCAATGCATCACTAAAACCATCCAGAAAGCCACATGCAGCACCCCTGAACAAGCTCTGCTTATGGAAGACCTTTCTCCTTTTCTCTAACTCAGTGAGTTCTGAGCAGAGTCACAGCTCTACAGCATGTACACTGTACACAAATCCTTGGCCTTTTCTTACTGATGTGTCATAGTGTCTACTAGACATCCCAGTCAGCTGTACCACTGTCTCAAACTGAAATACTTGCTCCTTGCTCACCTCCTGGACTTAGAACTGGATTCTTGTACACTTGAGGCCCTCCTGGTGACATTCAAAACCAAGTTTGATGTGGCCCTGGCCAGGCTGCTCTAATTGAAAGTCACCCTGCAAGGTGTTGGATAAGATGACCCTGCTAACTGCAGGGGTGTTGGACAAGATGACCTTTGAAGGTCCTTTCCAACCCAATGCAATCTGTGAATCTGTGTGCTGTAGACAGTCCTGCTGAACCACACAGCCAGCACATCTCACCATAGTGAATGAAGTACCACAGCCTGGCTCCTGCCCTTATCACACAGCCCAAGATTAAAACAGGGCCTTTGTCTTAATCAGGTCAGCTGTGCTCAACGTGTTTAACACAGCTTTGCTGTTTCTGATATTCAGATAGGCAATGAAATACAGTTCCAGTTTCAGATCTTCCTCCTCCTCTTCTTTGTTTAAATAGAAAAACATTCAGAAATATTACATGAAATGAAGTGCTTCCACCCTGGGTGTCCCACAGAGAAGAGCATGTTGCTGACTACAGTGCTGGGAAATCAAAGCTGGACTTAGAAAACACACACAATTGTAACTGCATTTCATTAACTGAGACATCAAATTACTTGTGTTAATTAACCATCAATTTGTTTGCACCAAGTTTATCATTAGCCTCAGGGAAGATACCCTAAAGTCACCTCCAGAGAAGGAAAATCACCTCCAAAGTATAAAATTCACGTCAAGAAATGTTTGAATGGGAACTGTAAGAATTAAAACTTGGAATCTTTTCTCAACACCTTTAGTGCAGACAATGAATACAACAGCACTGGTAATGAATCCAGGAGCTAGAAGCCTTTTTCAGGGTTTTAGGAAGCTGCCACAAAGGCTGAGGGAGCTGGGGGTGTGCAGCCTGCAGAAGAGGAGGCTCAGGGCAGACCTCATTGCTGTCTGCAACTACCAGAAGGGAGGCTGTAACCAAGTAGGCTTGGTCTCTTCTGCCAGGCAACCAGCAACAGAAGAAAGGGGACACAGTCTCAAGTTGTGCCAGGGGAGGTCTAGGCTGGAGGTTAGGAGGAAGTTGTTGTCAGAGAGAGTGATTGGCATTGGAATGGGCTGCCCAGGGAGGTGGTGGAGTCGCTGTCCCTGGAGGTGTTGAAGCAAAGCCTGGCTGAGGCACTTAGTGCCATGGTCTGGTTGACTGGATAGGGCTGGGTGCTAGGGTAGCCTGGATGATCTTGGAGGTCTCTTCCAACCTGGTTGATTCTATGAAACCCAACTGAACAGACTGAAGGGGCAGTTTGTAGACTAAAAATTATGGATCCACAGCAACGCTGTTTCCTTAGTCACAACACATCACCTCTCTGACTTTAGGCAAATCAACCAAATGAGCACTGAATGACAAACAACACAGCTCTCCAAAAATAAATCTTTCTTCTCTGCTTTAAAAATGATTTTCAGTCCCTAAGCTTCTGAGTCACAAACACTGCCAGGACTTTCAGGCTGCCTGAAAAAGCAGCACCCTAAGAACAGACTAAATCCCTGCCACCGACTTGATTCAGCAAAACACTCGTTCCTCTGAAATCATTGACCTTTTGTGAGAGGTAGTGACTGGCAAAAAAGAAAAACCATTTCTTACTTTCATCTGCTTGTCTCCGTTGGCAAAATTATTTATGATGGCGAGCGAGTGCTGGAAGCGCGACCCGCCGATGCCGGCATCCGCTATCAGCTGGCTCACGGCTTTGATGAGCTGCACAGGGGAGCGAGCACAGGCCACAATCAGCACAGAGAAACAGAGATTCTGAAGAGCTTTTCCCCCCTGTTTTAACGTGATGCGATCTGGCAGGCTGGTGGAGATGTGCTTTTATACCTCTGCTAAGAAGGTAATAGGCATAGACGTGAGGACTGTGAGTCACCTGTCCAGCCTTTGTGTTCCGGAGCGCTTCCAATTCCTTTTTTCTCCCACCCCACCTCCTCCACGGGTTTGAATGGGGAGGAGAAGAAGGTGCAAAAACTGCTTTTTCCCCCCTGCCCTGCAGGCTTGAAGGGAGAACAGCAGGAGGCCTTTCCGCAGGTGCGCTGAGCCCTGCGGCAGCCTGCGCTGCAGTGGGGCTGGTGCTTGGCTGGGTTTGTGCCCAGTGGAAATGGCAAATGGACACTTGGTCTAGAAAAGCACAAACAGAGCAAGGCAGAGGGCAGGAGGAGGTTCCGGCCTTGACAGAGCTCCTGACAGGACAGGTTCCTGCCGTGGCAGAGTTCCCGATCTGGCCCGTCCCTGCCTGTGGACAGCTCCTGCCTTTCGCACGGCTCTCGGTTTTACCCCGGCCCTGCCTTTGGATGGTTCTCCTCCCTTGTGCACCATCCTGTGCCAAGCTGCAGGCTTGGCAAGCCCTGGGGTCCTTTGAGAGAGCTGCCGGCGGCACCCGGACCTGGCTGCTCTGGGAGCACATCGCAGCCGCTGTGCTGGCTGCCTCCTGAGCTGGGCAGCCCCCAGCAGTGTGGCTCTGCCCTGCCGCTGCCGAGGCAGCGTCGCTCCCTCCAGTCCCTGTCCTGTGGCAGCTGTGCCCAGAGACGTTCCTGAGCTGGCAGCTTTGCCACTCGCCTTGGGCTGCTGCCGCCTGGGCCCAGGCTATTGGATATTGCTTGCGGCGTCAGGAGGCAGCTGAGAGCAGAGAAACCCAGCGAGGGATCACTGCCCAGTACCTATCTCAGCTCTGTGAGCAAAGCTGTTCCCTTAACTCTCTGCTCAGCCTGATCCATAGTGGGGTAGAGCTGTGCTTGTGGCTTAGCCTTTGCCATGTCCTGACTGCCTGAGCCTCTGCATTTGTCCACAACATCCTTTGGAGAATTCCTGATGGAGTCAGAATCTGTAGATAAACCTAAAGCAGTCCTGTAGGTAGTCTGGGGGCAGGGTGGGCAGCAAAATAAAATCATTCTGTGTTTGTCATTCCTGACTCAGCCACATGAACTCCCTGCCTCCATGACAGTTTGTGACCACACACATCTGGCAGTGGAGGTGCACTGTGAGGGCTACTGGACTTCACCAGTAATATACCTTTGTAGTCAGGAAGGCAAATGGTCTCCTAGGGTGCACCACTACAGGTGAGGGGTTGACCTGATGGAAAGCAGCTCTGCAGAAAAGCACCTGGGAGTCAATTTGGGCAACATGAACCATCAGTGTATCCTCTTGACAAAAGAGGCATCCTCTTGGCACCTCTCCTGGGGTGCACTCAGTGTGACCAGCAGATTAAGAGAGGTTCTCCTCACCACTTACTCTGCTCTAGTGAGGCCACATCTGCAGTGTAGTGTCCAGTTCTGGGCTCCCCAGTTTAGGAGACACAGGGAACTACTGGAAAGAGTCCAGAGAAGACCACAAAGAAGAGGAAGAAACTGAAGCATCTCTCTGGTGAAAGAAAGCTGAGACTTGGGGCTGTTTAGCCTGGAGAAGAGCAGACTGAGTGGAGATCTTTCAATGCTTATCAACCAGTAAAGGGTGAGAGTCAAGAGGATGGGGCAAGACTCTTTCCAGTGGTGCCCAGCAACAGGTCTAGGAGCAACAAAAGCACAAACTGGAACCCGGGATGTTCCACCTAAACATAAGGAAAAAATTCTTTCCTGTGAGGATTCTGGAGCCCTGTAACAGGCTGCCCAGAGAGGTTATGGAGTCTTCTTCTCTGAAGAGATTTCAAACCTTCCTGGACACAGCAATTCCAGGCAATCTGCATTATATGACCCTGCTTGAGCAGGGATGCTAAGGATCTCCAGAGGCTCCTTCCAACCTTCCCAAGCTGGGATTCTGTTGTCATACCATTAAATTCTGTTTAGTTCCTTCTTCAGCATTGCTCTCATTGCTGTTAACACATGAATCAAGCATAGCCATTTCCCTGGCTATTTACTGGCTGGCTGGCTGCATTCACAGCTGTTGCCTGTCCCTGGAACAGAGCCAAGCAGCCCAAGAACAGCAGAGAATCCAGCCCAGTGTCTGTATGTAGACTTGGCAGGAAAATTGAGCTGCTGCAGAGAATTAACACAGAGTGAGGACTCCACAAGGACTGCTTTGATACTGTACATAAAAGTAATAACTATATATGCCAACTCAGATCAGCTAAATACTGACAAGCTCACACCTGACTTACCTGCAGATGGGATCTGACTATTGATTTCTGCTTGTTAAATTCAAAGTTCTTCCTCATGAAGAAATAGAGCAGAGCAGATGCCTCTGTCTGAGTTGAACGTGACCTGTGGTTGCAGCACTTCAGGATTTCATAGCAGAGCGAACCGCAGAGATCTGCTTGTCCTTGGAAGAACGCTGATGGGAACTGTTGAGAAAAGGTATGAGCATGTTCAGCTCTGCTCTCAGCCCTTGGCAAGGTTGTTCTGACTCAGCACATCTTGCTGTTAACTTCTGTGCTAGTTTGAAGCTAGCTAGAATGTTTTGGTGAGAAGGGCTAGATGATAGGCTGTAAAATGGAAACAATGGTGATGTCTACTTCCCTCACAGCCTTGCTGAAATGTGTAGAAAGATAAAGTCACTTCACTTGGGCACTTCGTGCTGGGCTGTGCTCTCAGCTCTTTGCCTGCTAGGGAGAGCTGAGGCTGTTGGCTGAACTCCATCTTGCTTTCTAACCTCACCCTCCATTTGCTTTGCTGATTCACTTTGCTTCTTAATCCTCTTGGCCAAACCTCCATTCTTCCTTGGGACTTGGGTAAGGTGGAGAGGGGTAGGGGGAAGGTGAGGAGGCGGTTGAGAGCCCCTCCTGGGGACTCAGGTTTCTGGGAGGGCTGTTGTGTTTCTGTATTACCTTTTACCTTGTCTATTTCTGTCTATAACTGTATATACTGTACCTATCTGCTTGTACATTGTGCCAGCTGTAAATATAAGCTTCATTCAATTTCCAGAGCTGGCTGAGTCTAGCCTGGGTGATTTCTAAAGTGTGGGAGCAGCGGGGGACACCCAAACCATCACAACTTCTCAGTAAAAACAACTCTCCTGCATACATTCACAGCAGGGGGTAGTGAAAAAATTAGCCTCCAGGCCAACCTGGTCTATGGTAGGGTGTCCCTGCCCATGGCAGGGGGATTGGAACTAGATGATCCTCGTGGTCCCTTCCAACCCTGACTGATCCTGTGATTGTGTGAACACAGTGTGCATGGGGTGGGGGCTCCGAACAATATCCACGTGAACACACGTGGCAGCTATCTACATATTCAACAGGCAGACCAGAACCAGAGGTTTGAATCCTCATCAAGAGCTTCTCCAGATCTCTTTTTCTGCTGTCTCAAGCTGGAAGCACGCAGAGGATTTGATGGGAAAGGCAGATCACAGAATCAAGCAGGTTGGAAGAGACCTCCAAGCTCAGCCAGCCCAACCTAGCACCCAGCCCTGGCCAATCAACCAGACCATGGCACTAAGTGCCTCATCCAGGCTGTGCTTGAACACCTCCAGGGACAGCAACTCACATTCCAATGCCAATCACTCTCTCTGCCAACAACTTCCTCCTAACATCCAGCCTAGACCTCCCGTGGCACAGCTTGAGACTCTGTCCCCTTCTTCTGTTGGCTTGGATGAAATTCCTGTCAAGGATGAGTTGGTGTTGTGCTTGTAACCCCAGGCAGCAAGCTGGTGAAGGGTCTGGAGAACAAGTCTTTTGCTGAGGGAACTGGGATGCTTTAACCTGGAGAAAAGGAGGCTGAGGGGAGACCTGGCTTTCCAGAACTCTCTGAAAGGAAGTTGGAGCCAGGTGGGGTTGGTCTTTTCTTCCAAGGTAACTAGTGATAAGATGGGAGGAAATGGCTGAAGCTGCACCAGGGGAGGCTTAGGTTGGACATTAAAAGAAACTTCTTCGTTGAAAGAGGTCTCAAACACTGGAACAGGCTGCCCAGGAAGGTGGCTGAATCCTCATCCCTGGAGAGCTTTAAAAGACAATGAGCTGTGGTGCTGCGGGCTGTGGTTTAGCAACAGACTTGGTAGAGTTAGGGAATGGTTGGATTCAATGATCTGAAAGGTCTTTTCCACTGAAATGATTCTGTGATTCTGATTCTGTGCCATAATCCCAGGTGCAAATTAGGATTAAGTAAAATCAACAGACAGAGGATTTCATATAAACACTGCATGGGCTGCAAAGACCAGCCTGGCCTCCAGGAAGTCCAGACAGCAGCTGGCACACAGACAGAGGAAAAGCAGAGCAGCCAGTCTTAGGAATGCAGAACAGCTCAGCAGCAAAACTGTGGGGGGAGGTTTGCACTACCATAAAGGTGATCAAGAAATAGAACACTGAGCAGCATAGTCCAACTGGCAAACCTCCAGTGGTCAAGGTTCTAAACAGCAGGAGACAATATGGAGCGAAGGATGGCTCTCCAAATCATATCTACTGTTTATCAGCAGGGTGGACACAACAGAGGACAGCCCAAGGGGAGATGGAAGATGTACACATTGGCTACAGGTCTCAAGTATCACCCAAGAGGTTCTGCTCCAGAAACCATGATGGATCCTGGTTCCCACAGAACTATAATCCTGAGAGCTGTAGGATGAAAGAAAAGGGCCATCATGGATATTTACTCATCCTCTTTATCTCATCTGTCCTTACTGTCTGGTATGCAGTTTAAAGCTGTCTGTGGATGATTCAATTTATATCTCCCCTGTGTCCCCAGGTCATGTTACTGGGAGAAACACCATTTCCTCCTGCTTTCCCCTGAGATAACTGGAACCAGGCTACGTGGTTTAACCTGATGTATGCTGCTGCATTTCACAGAACCCTCTGGAAGATCAGACCAATGTGGCTTAATTCTCATTTCCTCATAGCGACTGTTATCTGTGCTCTACGCTCTGGTTGGTTTCAAGATGATCTCATCTGCACTGATGACTTGAGACTTGTGTAGCCTTTGCAGTTGGCACCAAGTGTCTCATTGCCCATGATCATTTACGGATGTGCAATGCAAGCAAAGAAACAGTTTGACAAGGAAGCTTCTTTTAGTCCAACAACTCTCTGGGGCTAACAATGAGGTATTTGTAAAACTGCATTGGTCAGGAGGAACTTTTAGTGAAGGGTATGGAAGACTCTCTTGCTAGCTTCTCTGGGGACAGCTGTGTGCTTCTCTGAGGACAGCTGTAATCTGGATTCTATGATCCAGGGATGTGCCATGAGGACCGTGGAGCTCTGAGGTCTCAAGCTTTCTGCCATGGCATGAAAGCCAGTGACATAACCAGACATCACAGACCCAGACATTCCTTATCTATCAACTTTTTAAGCTTCATTGTCATAGCAAAATTTCACTTCCCAAAACAAAACTAACCTTTCATGTATTGCAAACTTTTAATCAGCAATAAATCTGTGTGCTGGTTTGAGGCTAGCTGGACTATTTTAATGGGAAAAATGAGATTATAGGGTATGAAAACGAAACAATGGTGATGTCTGCTGCACTTATAGGCTTGCTGAGATGGATAAAGACATGAACACAAACATAGATAAGACAGGGAGTCACAGTGTGTGTGTCTCTGTCACAGTTGGTATCTGTGCTTTTCTCCCTGTGTAACCCAACTAATTCTGCTTCTAACCCCCCTTGCTGATCCTCCAAACTCACCTTGAATGTAAGGCAAACTCTGGGATAAGGTAGAGGGGTGGAAAGGAGGTGGAAGGGTGGTTGGGAGCCCCTCCTGGGGACTCATGTTTCTAGGAGGGCTGTTGTGTTTCTGTATTACTTTTAACTTGTCTATTTCTGCCTATAGCTGTAAATATTGTAACTGTTTGCTTGTACATTGTGCTAAGCTGTGAATGTAAAGCTTCATTCCTTAACTGCCAGCCAGATGAGTCTAGCCTGGGTGAGTTCATAAGAGTGGGGGAGCAGGTGACTCCCAAACCATCAGAATTTGGAACCCTTTCAAAGCACCCATCTGTCCTCAAGCTGTAACATATGAATAGGTCAGAGTAAGAGAATAAACCCACAGTTACCTTGCCTACAAAGAGCCGCAGGGCAGCAAAGACGTGCTTGAGAGCTGCTGCTGATTGGTTGATCTGCAGAAAGAGCATGTGTGTGTCAAAGACTTTCTTCATCAAGGCGTTCTGGCAGTCAGACTGCTGGAGCTGCCTCTGGAAAAGTTCACAGACAAGACAGGACGTTCTGGTTATTAACCTGAATAGAAAGAAGAAGGATCTGCAGGGCTTTATATTGGAGTGTCCCTCCTCCATCCCAGTGTAATCATAGAATCAACCAGGTTGGAAGCCCATTCCAATGCCAATCACTCTCTGTATGAAGAACTTCCTTCTAACATCCAGCCTAGACCTCGCCTGCCACAACTTGAGACTCTGTCCCCTTGTTCTGTTGCTGGTCGTCTGGCAGAAGAGACCAACCCCACCTGGCCACAGCATCCCTTCAGGTAGCTGCGGACAGCAATGAGGTCTGCCCTGAGCCTCCTCTTCTGCAGGCTGCACACCCCCAGCTCCCTCAGCCTCTCCTCATATATCCCTGTGGATGCAGCATTGCCTGCTTGCTGCAGACTCCTTTCACCTGTGGTCTTTCAAGGACAGCCTTTTCCTATGCCCATAGTGCATGTGTGGGTGACATGCACATGGTTTGAAGGCTAGGGTGCCACAAAGCAGACACCAATTAAAAAGGAGCTGCCTGTTGTGTTGTAGCTGTGAGGTCTTCAGCAAGACACCTGGCCCAGTGTTCACAGAGCAGTTTTTAAGGAGGCAGAAATCTACCTTGCTGACTTGATGACACAGAGATGATAAGCAGTTTGGAACTCTTTCACCTAAACCCCCTGCAATCTAGTGGTATAACTGTGACTCAGATAAGGTGATGCTTTACTGTGTCTGTGACACTTGCATGTAGAGCAGGGCTGTATATAGCTCTGGAATCATAGGATGATGTTCTTCCACATTCTTCTTGGGTGTTATGAGTCAATCCCCTCATAAAATACCTTCACTGAAGACTGGTTTATCTCTTTCCCTATCTTCCTGTCTCAGACATTTCACTGCCTGTTCCTCCAGGCCTTACAACACACATTCCACGTGGCACCACTGCAAACAGAAAATGAGACAGCAAAGCATACCTGGTGATTCAGAGTGTAAAGACACAACAGGTCAAGAATTGTGAGGGAAACTTCTGTGGCAATGTTGGCCTCAGTGTCTACATACTGCATGATGTCTGTTTCACTGGAGCTGCCTGCAACAGGTAAAATACGAAATGACCAACAGTCTTCTGAGTGTAAAGACGATGTAACTCTGCTGCCTGGTCCCTGAGCCTCAGCACAGCAGGGATGTAACTCTGCTGCCTGGTCCCTGAGCCTCAGCACAGCAGGGATGTAACTCTGCTGCCTGGTCCCTGAGCCTCAGCACAGNTTACCACAGAGCTCAAGGCTAGACCATGGCACCAAGTGCCACATCCAATCCTGCCTTGAACAGCTCCAGGGACGGCGACTCCACCACCTCCCTGGGCAGCCCATTCCAGTAGCCAATGACTCTCTCACTGAAGAACTTTCTCCTCACCTCAAGCCTGAACTTCCCCTGGCACAGCTTGAGGCTGTGTCCTCTTGTTCTGGTACTGGCCACCTGAGAGAAGAGAGCAACCTCCTCTTGGCTTCAACCACCCCTCAGGTAGTTGTAGACAGCAATAAGGTCTCCCCTGAGCCTCCTCTTCTCCAGACTAAACAATCTCAGCTCCCTCAGGTGCATATCTATCTGAATGCATATCTAACTGAATGGGCACATCTAACTAGATGCGTATCTAACTGAATGGGCATTTGGAAGGAAACTGCTCACAGGAGCAGTCAGATTTCACCAGCTGCACCAGAGATGTGAATATATTTCATTGTTGCTGTTTGTCCTCAGAGAAAGAGAGAAACCCAATTGGAATGTGAGATGGATGGCTTTGATCTCATCATTTAAAGAGGCTTCGGTATGAAAAGGTCACTTTTGTTGATAGATCTAATAAATGTGCCAGTGCCCATCTGCTTGTACACCAAGGTACACAGTCAGAGATGCAAGAGATGGTAGGAAGGGGGAAATAACCTGTCATTGAGACTAATTAGGGTACTGCAAGTAATTTATTTCTAAATAAACTTTCACCAAATTAAATCTCAGATTTCACCTGAAAAAAAAAAATGCAATCAGCAGCTCTGTTTATGTCTAGGCTCTTCAGGCTGTCTTTCACTGGCACTCAGAAAAACAGATTTATAGAGCTTGATCCACACCCCACAGCATTCCAGACAGAAGGAAGTAACTCCTGGTACTTACTTGCAGTGCTGCTGTCTATCATTTGCAGGAGTTTGGGGTTAGAAAGTGCATTTTTGCTGCGGATTATCGGTAACGTCTGAGATCTGTGATGCTTGTGGCTCTCGTGACTAGAAGTAGAATGCATCCTGAAAAGGAAATGTATCATTAAAAGGTAGAAGCAAAGAATAAATTCTCATGCCTATGTAGAACTTAGCCATGCCAGAAGTTTCTGCAGTACTTCTCAAAGGCTAAGTCATACAAAGTGAGGCAAAACCACGGAGAGAAAATAGATGAAGAAGGAAGTCGGTGAGGTGCATAGAATAAAAGGAGATGTGTTGTGATTCCCTGCAAGAGACAAAACTCATTGAGCACTAAGAAAAAAAGCTCCAGCTTCAAGAGTTGGCTGATGGTCAGAAAACTGCCTTTGGGTGAAAAGAAACTGAGATGAGCAGTAAGATTCCACGCAAGCATAAAGTTGCAGATGTACAAATCCTTCAAGCTGGGGAAAGCTGCATCATCTTTCAGAGAGGGCCCTGAGTCACTGCTTCTGCAACACTTAAACTGGCTAAGGATTCATCTGAGCATTACAACAGCAGCTTCTAAGTCAGGCTGAAGGTTCAAGGGACTCAATTCTTTTACAGTTGATGGCTTTGGAGGCTTTAAAATGTATCATAAGTGGTGTCAACTTGTTTTCAGTCAACACTGTGACAGCGTAGAAGGGCTGGATGGTAACGGTGATTGTGGCTGTATAGGAGTTAATAACACAACGTGTCCTTACCACTGGGAGAGCAGACCTGATGCCTGGCCAGAGGAGTTTGAACCTTTAAGGGTTCCATTATTCTGGGTGGCCTGAACAAACTTAAAAGCAGCAGCAATTTTCCTGTGGAGAGAAAATAATTCTTAATCTGTTATGGAATGTGACATTGATTTTTGCCCTGCCTCTGAAGAATAACTACAGCTCTGACAAAACCTGCCATGCAGCATGAAGTGGTTCATCTGCTGACCTTTCCTTCCTCCACAGTATGACATATAGACAAGTCCAGAGCACTAACACTACATTAAGAATGAAATATCAGCTGAGACAAAGCCCACATTTCCCATTTCACACCATCTTACACTTCTTCAGAGAGAGCAGAAACAGGAGATTACTTTTTGTTGCTGTGGAACATTTCTTTATGCCCATTAAAACTATCCTCTCCATATATGGATGGAAAAGAGTGTCCAAGCACCTCTGTTTAGCATAGGCAAAGAAATATGGTTGGAAATTGCTTAGGAGTTTGGGTATTAACTCACAGAATGGTTAGGGTTAGAAGGGACCTCTGACAATCATCTAATCCTGTACCCCTGCTAAAGCAGGGTCATGCAGAGCAGGCTGCCCCAGATTGCAACATCCAGGAGTGTTTGGAATCTCTCCAGAGAAGGAGACTCCACAGCCTCTCTGGGCAGCCTACTCCAGGGCTTCAGCATCCTCACAGGAAAGTAGTTTTTCCTCATGTTTGGATGGAACTTCCTGGGTTCCAGTTTGTGCCTGTTCTTGTCGCTGGGCACACTGAAAAGGGTCTGGCCCCATCCTCCTGACCGTCTGCATTTTCGATATCGATAAGCTAAACAGTCCCAGGTCTTTCAGCCTCTCCTTGTCAGAGGTGCTCCAGACCCCTCAGCATCTTTGTAGCCTTCACTGGACTCTCTCCAGTAGTTCCCCATCTTAAAATGGGGAGGCCCAGAACTGGCCTAAGAAGGCCAAGTGCAGGGTTCTACACTTTGGCCACAACAACCCCAAGCAGTGCTACAGGCTGGGGACAGAGTGGCTGAGAGCAGCCAGGCAGAAAGGGACCTGGGGGTGCTGGTTGAGAGTAACTGAAGATGAGGCAGCAGTGCCCAGGTGGGCAGCAGAGCCAATGGCATCCTGGGCTGGCTCAGGAGCAGTGTGGCCAGCAGGACAAGGGAGGTTCTTCTGCCCCTATGCTCAGCACTGTTCAGACCACAGCTTGAGTGCTGTGTCCAGTTCTGGGCTCCTCAATTCAAGAGAGATGTTGAGGTGCTGGAAGGTGTCTAGAGAAGGTCAACAAAGCTGGTGAGGGGCCCTGTGAGGAAAGGCTGAGGGAGCTGGGGCTGTTTAGTCTGGAGAAGAAGAGGCTCAGGGCAGACCTCATTGCTGTCTGTAACTACTTGAAGGAAGGCTGTAGCCAGGTGGGGTTGGTCTCTTCTGCCAGGCAAGCAGCACCAGAAGAAGGGGACACAGTCTCAAGCTGTGCCAGGGCAGGTCTAGGCTGGATGTTAGGAGGAAGTTGTTGGCAGAGAGAGTGATTGGCATTAGAATGGGCTGCCCAGGGAGGTGGTGGAGTTGCCGTCCCTGGAGGCATTCAAGCACAGTCTGGATGAGGCACTGAGTGCCATGGTCTGGTTGACTGGCTAGGGCTGGGTGCTAGGTTGGACTGGATGATCTTGGAGGTCTCTTCCAGCCTGGTTGATTCTATGATTCACTAGGGCAGAGTAAAGGGGGAGGAGAACCTCCCTTGACCTGCTGGCCATGTTCTTTAATGCACCCTAGGAGATCACTAAGCCTCTTGGCTGCAAGAGCATCTTGCCGAATCACGGTGAACTCGTCCACCAGCAGTCCCAGGTTCTTCTCTGCGGAGCTGCTTTCCAGCAGTTCAGCCTCTAACCTGCAGTGGTGCAGGAAGTTAATTCCTACTAGAAGATCCTACACTTGCCCTTGTTGAACTTCATTAGTTTCCCCTTCACCCAAGGAAGCATACTTTGTCTGCAGCACATCACAGCGGTGCTCTCAGGAGCAAGCTGACAATTACACCTCATTGAATGCCAACAGAGAGCAGTGACACTGCGACGCTGCGCGGCATGCACATGGCAGCCTGTCACTAGAGCGTTACCTCACGATGTTGCGTTTTCCCAGGTATCTGAAGTTCTGCAAGCAGACCCTGGAAGACAAAGCCACACATTTTATGGCTGTTAACGGCTTCCTAGTGGCAACAAAATGCTGAACCATAGTGTCCTAGAGAGACCTGTGCTACAGGCACAGGTAAGCAGACGGAGAAGAATCCAGCAGTGGTCAGATTAGGGATGCACAAGATGAGGCAGCACTTCCCACACCCTCATTCCCTTTCTCCAGGGCTGAAGGTTCCTCCTTGGTGAAGACATTACATGGCTTTTCTCATGGATTGGAAGCTTTGGGCAACTAAACACTTCTCATGGATTGGAAGTTTTGGGCAACTAAACACTTTTCATGGATTGGAAGTTTTGGACACCTAAACACTCTTCTCAT
The DNA here is from genome assembly GCA_013400475.1 of Tricholaema leucomelas. Classification (NCBI taxonomy): domain Eukaryota; kingdom Metazoa; phylum Chordata; class Aves; order Piciformes; family Lybiidae; genus Tricholaema lacrymosa; species Tricholaema leucomelas. The sequence goes on along the minus strand of WAAF01017428.1, from coordinate 1,023 downwards.
GGATTGGAAGCTTTGGGGAACTAAACATTCTTCTCATGGATTGGAAGCTTTGGGGAACTAAACACTTTTCTCCTGGACGGGAAGTTTTGGGCAGCTAAACGCTTTTCATGGATTGGAAGTTTTGGACATCTAAACACTCTTCTCATGGATCGGAAGTTTTGGACACCTAAACGCTCTTCTCATGGATTGGAAGTTTTGGACATCTAAACACTCTTCTCATGGATTGGAAGTTTTGGACACCTAAACGCTCTTCTCATGGATTGGAAGTTTTGGACAACTAAACACTCTTCTCATGGATTGGAAGTTTTGGACATCTAAACACTCTTCTCATGGATTGGAAGCTTTGGACATCTAAACACTCTTCTCATGGATTGGAAGCTTTGGACATCTAAACACTCTTCTCATGGACTGGAAGCTTTGGACATCTAAACACTCTTCTCATGGATTGGAAGTTTTGGACAACTAAACACTTTTCATGGATTGGAAGTTTTGGGCAGCTAAACACTTTTCATGGATTGGAAGTTTTGGACAACTAAACACTTTTCATGGATTGGAAGTTTTGGACAACTAAACACTCTTCTCATGGATTGGAATTTTTTGGCAACTAAACATTCTTCTCATGGATGGGAGGTTTTGGGGAACAAAACACTTTTCCCATGGATTAGAAGTTTGGGGCAACTAAACACTTCTCATGGATTAGAAGTTTTGGGGAACTAAACACTTTTCATGGATTGGAAGTTTTGGGGAACTAAACACTTTTAATGGATTGGAAGTTTTGGGCAACTAAACATTCTTCTCATGGATGGGAGGCTTTGGGGAACAAAACACTTTTCCCATGGATTAGAAGTTTGGGGCAACTAAACACTTCTCATGGATTAGAAGTTTTGGGGAACTAACACTTTTCATGGATTGGAAGTTTTGGGCAACTAAACACTCTTCTCATGGATTGGAAGCTTTGGACAACTAAACACTCTTCTCATGGGTTAGAAGTTTTGGGCAACTAAACACTCTTCATGGATTGGA
>WAAF01017425.1:0-42944 GCA_013400475.1 Tricholaema leucomelas | reverse complement strand
AGCACAATATACAAGCAGATATTTACAGTATATACAGTTATAGACAGAAATAGACAAGGTAAAAAGGTAATACAGAAACACAGCTCCCCTCCCAGAAACCTGAGTCCACAGGAGGGGCTAACCCAAATGCCCCTTCACCTTCCCCCTATCCCTCTCAACCTTACCCCAGTGCCAAGGAAGAATAGAGGTTCAGCCAGGGGGTTAGGAAGCAAAGTGGATTAATCAAAGAGGCTAGAGAGAGAGAGATGTAGCTCAGAGCTCCCCAGAAGGAATAGTGCCTTTATCTATGTTTTGATTTTTGTTTTTATACATCTCAGCAAGCCAATGAGGGAAGTAGACATCACCACTGTTTTCCTTTCACATCCTGTAATCTGGTTCTTCTCACCAAAACATTCTAGCTAGCTTCAAACTAGCACAATGTGTACAGAAAAATTTGAGCATTGCACTCCGTAAGTGCATTAGTTTATATGTGTGTGTTCAACAGTTCTTTGTGGGCAGGGGGTTGGAGCTGGATGATCCTTGAGGTCCCTTCCAACCTAGACCATTCTATGATTCTATGACATGCACTATCACCTCACTGTCTCTTTTTCTAGGGTGTTTATGAAAAGCAGAGCACCATCTCAGATTCTTTTCTCCACAGAACTTTTCTCCATTAGCAAGCAAGAGAATAGACCATTGCCTTCTGCTTTTGTCTCTTTTTGAAAAGTCATATTTCCATGATTTTTTTTTTTAATATCACATAGTAGTTTACTTTCTTGAGGAACACCTAGTGAAGAATATTGTCAAACATTGTGCTAGTTTGAAGCTAGCTAGAATATTTTGGTGAGAAGAACTAGATCATAGGCTCTGAAAAGGAAACAATGGTGGTGTCTACTTCACTCATAGGCTTGCTGAGAGGATCATAGGATTATAGAATGCTAGGGGTTGGAAGGGACCCAAAGAGATCATCGAGTCCAACCCCTGTGCCGGAGCAGGACAATGCTATCCAACACAGATCACAGAGGAACACAGCCATACAGGGCTTGAAAGAGGTATAAAAACAAGAACATAAATATAGATAATGCAGTTGTTCTCTCTGGCTCTGGCTGCCTCCCTTCTCTCCCTAATCTGCTGTCTGTATATCTAATCTGTCTGCTTCCTAACCCCCCCTGACTGAGTCTCCAGACTCAACTTGAACATAAGGCAAAGTCTGGGATAAGGTAGAGGGGTGGAAAGGAGGTGGAAGGGTGGCTGGGAGCCCCTTCTGGAGATTCTAGTTTCTGGGAGAACTGTTGTGTTTCTGTGTTGCCTTTTTAACTTGTATATTTCTGTCTATAGCTCTATATACTGTAAATATCTGCTTATATATTGTGCTAGCTGTAAAGATAAAGATTCATTCCTTAATTTCCAGCTCAGCTGAGTCTAGTCAGGGTGGTTTCTTAAGAGTGGGGGGGGCTAACACCCAAACCATCACAAACACCTTTTGTAAATCTGAGTAAACTATGTCTCTCATGTTTGTGTGTTGACTCCACAATGAAACCAGTGAGTTTACTGAGTATGATATCCCTTTATCATAGAATCATCCAGGTTGAAAGAGACCTCCAAGATCATCCAGTCCAACCTGTCACCCAACCTATCCAATCAACTAGAACACGGCACTAAGTGCCCTATCCAGTCTTTTCTTGAATACCTCAAGGGACAGCAACTCCGCCACCTCCCTGGGCAGCCCATTCTGATGGTAAACCACTGTCTCAAATGCTTCCTTTGGGCACAGCCTGGTTTAACACTGGCTATGTGCTGTGGATGACCTGTGCTGAGTTCAGCCACATAGTTTTTCACCAAGGTACATGAGGTCTGGTTGTCTTCTCACTGGAGTTCCTCCTAGCCTTAAAGATTTGAGGCCTCAAATCCAAGGACACAGTGTAGTGGCTGCAGCAGCAGTGGAGGCCTGAGGCGCTTCCGTGAGGAGAGACCTGGGGCGGCACCCAGCCAGTCACAGCCGGTTCCAGCCGGCTCGACAGTGGCCTCAGTGCAGGGCACAGCAGAGCCCCTCAGGAAGGCCATGGGCACCTGTGGGAGCAACGTCATTAAGAAAGGGCAAAAGGCTGCAGAGGAAAAAAAAAAGCGTGAGGAAAATTTTGTGTGAGCAGCCAGGTCAGAGGACGAGGTGGCTCCAGGAGCTGGAGCAGAGGTTGTTCTGCAGCCTGTGGAAGGAGCATGGTGAGGCAGGTGGCTATTCCCTGAAGACTGTTGTGGCTTGTGGAGATGAGTGAGAACTGTGGACCATGGAGAACATCGTGAGGAGAAAGGAGTAGAGAGGAGCTATTGGGGACTGATCACAACCACCATTTCACATCCCCCTGAGGAGTTTGGTGTCAGGAGGGCAGAATCAGAGATGTCAGGAAAGGAGAGGTGAGGAGAAAGCATTGCTTTAATTTATCTTTGTTTTAATCTGTACAGATTATTTCAATTGGCAATAGATTTTCCCCAAGTCATGTGTTTTGCCTGTGACAGTAAGCACTAAGTGATCTCCCTCTCTTTATAAACAGGAAAGACTGTTTTCTTGAATTTCACATTCAAGAAAATCAAGAAAACAATTCAATCCCATTTTTTTCTTACACTTTCTATGACTACATTTTTTTTTAACTTCTTTTCTGCTACAAAAATAAGACTTAATCATCCATAGCTCTCAGTACTCCTCCTGGATCTCATCGGTAAAATTCATATTGCCTTTGCTGTCTTCCAGTCCCATAAAATCAATATAGTTTTAAAAAAGGATTTTAAAAAAACCTTAGAAATGTCAGTGCCAGCTTGACCTTGGTACTTTTTTTTTCTTGTAAGTTTTGTTCAATTTCAAGCACAGCCCCAGTAGAGAAACGTTCAAATGAAAGTCTCTGTAAGATTCTGTTTGTGAGCACTGATCACACGATCATAGAATCCAGTTCCAAACCCCTGCCATAGACAAGGACACCTCCCACTAGAACAGGTCACTCAAGGCCTCATCCAATCTGGCCTTGAACACCTCCAGGGAGGGAGTATCCACAACCTCCCTGGGCAACCTGTGCCAGTGTCTCACCACCCTCACTGCAAAGAATCCTTTCCTAACAGCTAGTTTGAATCTCCCCTCTGTCAGTTTATACCCATTACTCATCATCATGCCTTTACAAGACCTTGTAAATAGTCCCTCCCCAGCCTTTCTGTGGGCCTCCTTCAGATAATGAAAGGCTACTATGAGGTCTCCTGGAAACCTTCTCTTCTCCAGGCTGCAAAGCCCCAACTCCTGTAGCCTGTCCTCATAGGAGAGGTGCTGCAGCCCTCTGATCATCTTTGTGGCCCTCCTCTTGATTTGCTCTAACAGTTCAATGTCCTTCTTGTGTTGGATCCTCCAGAACTGCACAGAGTATTCCAGGTGGGCTCTCACAAGAGCAGAGTAAAGGAGGAGAATCACTTGGTCCCTGAAGAGGTTGAAATCTGCGCTTTTGAAGTCCAGAGCAGTGACTTTGCTATGCACTTTTCTTGATGCCTTGAGGGTCTTAAACTCTGCCTTTTCATGGTCACTGCAGCCAGGGCTACCTTTTCAGCTTCACTTCACTCACTAGCCCCTCCTTGTTGGTGAGGACTAGGTCCAGCATAGCACCTTTTCTTATGGGTTCCTCTACCACTTGGAGGAGGAAGTTATCATCAATGTATTCCAGAGACCTCTTAGATTGCTGGTGCTCTACTGTGTTGTCCTCCCGACAGAAGGAAGGATGGTTGAAGCCCCCCATGAGGACCAGGGCCTGTGATCAGGAAGCTTCTCCTGTTTGTTTGCAAAGGGCCTCATCTGCTGTCTTCCTGATCTGGAGGTCTGTAGCAGACTCCTAATATGATGTCACCTTCCCTTTAACCTTTATTCATAAGCTCTCTGTTTTTGTGTTGAATATCCCCAGGTGGAGCTCCATGGACTCTATCACTGATGTAGAAAGCAAAACCCTCTTCCCTTCTCCCTTGCCTGTCCTTCCTGAAGAATCTATAACCATCTGTTCCCAAGCTCCAATTGTGAGATCCATCTCACCGTGTCTCAGTGATGCCAATGACATCATAACCCTGTAGACTTGCACAGATCTGCAATTCTTCCTGTTTGTTCCCCATGCTCCTTGCGTTAGTGTAGAGCCATTCCAGTTGTGCCTTTATTGGAGCTGACTTGCTGGCTGATTTCCCTTACCCTGATCTTTGGGAACTCTTTTTTCAGTCTGCACTCCAATCCTAGGGTCAGATCCCACCTGTCCATGCTCCATAGCTATCAACCTATCTTCTACCCTTCATGTCATCACTACCACATGATGTTTTCCTGTTGGCAGCTATTACCTGAAGGGGATCTGTCTCATCTCTGCAAGACTCAAAAATGTTAAGTCAATTTTTCTACTGCTTATCTTACCTAAATGCTCATCTTATTACTTGCTTTGTTTTTGGCCTTACACTCCTCCTGGTAGACTTCCAGATCCCCAGAATAAGGGATTTATTGTAAGTTTTTATGCCCAAGGCAAACGTATTTACTCTGATTATATATGTTATGCTTCCACAATTCCCTATCCTTCACAATTATAAGATTGGAGAGAGTGACAGAAGAGCTTCTGTTCTGTTTATATATTACTAAGCCCATGGAAATCCAGGTGATGAGGTTTTCCCAGCTATACAGTAAACCTTTTTTTAATTAAAACTAGCTATGACTCTAAGATTAGAAGGTATAGGAAAAGTGATATAAAAATTAATATTATGACCAAACATGCAAAATAGTCTTGAAACTGCTCCTGATTTGCATAGATGGGAAAGGAAAGACCCATACTAAATTGTCAAGCAAGGCAATAGGAGGCAGAGGATAATTACTAAAGATGCATCAAACACAATGAAAGATACATCTTTATTAGTAATAGATTTTGAGATTTAAGATGTCTATATTTGAGTGGTGAGAGCTCATTTTTTCATACCCGCCATCAGAGTTCAAATTATATTTTTAATCAAAGTAATTTAAGATAGATATTTCCTAATCAATAACAAACTAATTATTTTTATAACAATTGTTTCACTCAGGTTGACTTTAATTATCCTCAGAAAGGCTCCCTGTGAAACACTAGTTCCTCCGTTGCCTTTCACTGACACCAGCAGTAGAATGCCATTGACAATGAGACTTGTAAGGGTTTATTTTTATATACAAGTTTCTGTTTGTGAACTAATAGCTAAACTTCCATTGTAGTAACTGAAGAACTAGTCAAAACAGCAAACTGCATCTAAGGAGTGAGTCATCTGCTAGCTAACAGGCAAATTTAAAGTGATTCTAGAAGAGAAGCTTAAATATCTAGTATGTATTGTGGTAGTGCGCTCCAAGCCCTCCTTTCCCCCTCCTGCTTATGAAGCTGGGATGGGTGAAAGGGAAACACATGCAAAAGGGGAAGGAGAAGGCACCTTTCCCACTTAGGGCTAAGGTCAGTGCACATAGACCCTACCCCATGACACGTGTCAGAATCCCCCTGCTTTGGTAAGTCCAGGATGCAACAGTTTGAGATTTCCCACTTCTTTTGGTGCTATTTGATGCATTTGTTCTCAGAGATGTTAAAAGGGGTGAGCCAAAGAATGTATGCTGCTTATCCTCACGGAAGAGCTTCCCTTGCAGCAAAGAGCTTCTTCTCTGCACTGCAAAACCCCTTGGATGGAAAACACTCCCTTGCTGTATAGCTTTTCCTGTGTTTCAAAATGCCCTCACCAGCTCGCTGGCTCAATTTGGCTCATTTGCATTGCACATTCTGGATTATTAATTGCAGTTCTGGCAGGGTTCCCAAAAAATCAGGAGAGCCTAAGAGGAACCCACATAAGTACTACACTGCTTTGTGAGTAAAATTGGGAGTATTTTCTAGAGTCTCTTGGGAAAGCCTGCCTCTTGTTAGTGAGGGAAAGTTCACTTTTTGTGAACTTACCTTTTTTCCAGTTGCTGTCTCTTAAGCCATCTGTTATTGTTTATGTAGATATTGTGAAAGTATTTTCCAACAGAACCCTTGAATCTGTAACTTTTCCCTAACTTTTGTATGTAGTTTGTGGAGGTGGGGGTTTTGGATTAGTAAATAATTCATGTATTTTATTAATTCCCTACCTCACTCCCTATTCATTTCATAACATGTTTGCAAATAAACATGTAAGAAATTATCTGGAGCTGAATCCCATCTTATAAGCTGTTGAAGTAGTTTCTTTGTCCAATACATTATTGAGTCACTTTTGTGATTTTTAAAAACTTGTTCAGATGATGCAAGGTCCCCTCTCCAGAAGAAAACAGAAGAGCAGAATTGTGCTGGTTTGAGGCTAATTGGAATACTTCAATGAGAAAAAATAGATTATAGGCTGTGAAAAGAAAACAATAGTGATGTCTACTTCACTCGTAGGTTTGCAGAGATGTACAAAAACAAGGACACAAATGTAGATAAGAGTCTGCTGCAGTGTGTAGGTGTTTTGTGTTTCCTAGCAGGGCTTGTGCTCTTCCACTTGGATCTGTGTAACCCAACTAATCATTGTGCTTCTAACCCCATTTGCCAATCCTTCCAGCTCACCTTGCAAGTAAGGCAGATTCTGGGATAACAGATGGGGGGGTGGGAAGAAGGTGGAAGGGTAGTTGGGAGCCCCTCCTGGGGACTGATTGCTGGAAGGAGTATTGTGTTTAGATTTAACTTGTATATTTCTATATATAGCTGTAAATAGAATCATAGAATCAACCAGGTTGGAAGAGACCTCCAAGATCATCCAGTCCAACCTAGCATCCAGCCCTGTCCAACCAACTAGACCATGGCACTAAGTGCCTCATCCAGTCTTTTCTTGAACACCTCCAGGGATGGCAACTCCACCACCTCCCTGGGCAGTCCATTCCAATGGCAAATCACTCTCTCTGGCAAGAACTTCCTCCTAACATCCAGCCTATATTTTCCCCAGCACAACTTGAGACTGTGTCCCTTTGTTCTGTTGTTGCTTGCCTGGGAGAAGAGACCAACCCCACCTGGCTACAACCTCCCTTCAGGTAGTTGTAGACAACATTGAGGTCACCCCTGAGCCTCCTCTTCTCTGGGCTAAATAACCACAGCTCCCTCAGCCTCTCCTCACAGATCTGTGTTCCAGGCCTCTCACCAGCCTTTTTGTCTTCTCTGGACACATTCCAGTACCTCAATGTCTCTCTTGAATTGAGGAGCCCAGAACTGGATACAGTACTCAAGGTGTGGCCTGAGGAGTGTTGAGTATAGGGGCAGAATAACCTCCCTTGTCCTACTGGCCACACTGTTCCTGATAAAGGCCAGGATGCCTTTGGCTCTCCTGGCCACCTGGGCACACTGCTGGCTCACCTTCAGTTTCCTGTCGACCAGCACCCCCAGGTCCATCTCTGTCTGGCTGCTCTCCAGCCACTCTGTCTCCAGCCTGTAGCACTGCATATGGTTGTTGTGGCCAAAATACAGAACTCAGCACTTGGCCTCGTTAAAACTCATGGTGCTGGACTGCGCCCATCCATCTAGCCTGTCTGGTTCCCTCTGCAGAGCCCTTCTACCCTCTAACAGATTGACACATGCTCCAGCCTTGGTGTCATCTGCAAACTTACTGGTGCTGGACTCAATCCCCTCATGCAGATAATCAGTGAAGATATTAAACAGGACTGGGCCCAGCACTGATCCCTGGGGCATACCACTTGTGCCTGGCCACCAACTGGATGTGCTCCATTCACAGCCACTCTCTGGGCCCAGCCATCCAGCCAGTTCTTAACCCAGCACAGAGTGCCCCTGTCCAAGCCAAGGGCTGCCAGCTTGGCCAGGAGTTTGCTACGGCAGACAGTGTCAAAGGCCTTGCTGAAGTCCAGGTAGACTATATCCACAGCCTTCCCCACATCCACCAGGTGGGTCACCTGGTCATAAAAAGAGATGAGGTTGGTCAAGCAGGACGGACCTGTCCCTCCTAAATTCATGCTGTCTGGGTCTGATCCCCTGGCCATCTTGTAGATGCCCTGTAATTGCACTCAGGATGATTTTCTCCATTATCTTACATGGCACTAAGGACAGGCTGACAGGTCTGTAATTTTCTGGGTCCTCCTTCCAACCCTTCTTGTGGATAGGCACCACATTGGCCAGCTTCCAATCTCCAGGGACCTCTCCAGTGAGCCAAGACTGTTGATAAATGATGGAGAGTGGCTTGGTGAGCTCATCTGCCATCTCATCACACTAGGATGGATCCCATCTGGTCCCATGGACTTTTGAGGATCCAAGAGACTCAATAAGTCCCTAACTACCTTCCCCTGAATTACAGGGAGGCTGTTCTGTTCCCTGACCCCACCTACCAGATGAATACGCCAGCTGTTCTGAGGATAACCTGCCTTGCTATTGAAGATTGAGACTAAGAAGGTGTTAAGCACCTCTGCCTTTTCCTCATCTCTACTCACTACATTCCCCTCTTGTCCAGTAGAGTGGAGGTTATCCCTGCCCCTCTTTTTGTCGTTAATATATTTACAGAAACACTTCTTGTTATCATTCACAGCAGTGGCCAGTCTAAGTTCTAACTGGGCTTTTACCTCTCTAATTTTCTTCCTACACAGCCTAGCAACATCCTGAAACTTTTCCAGAGTTATTACCCATTCTTTCCAAAGGTGATATGCCCTCTTTTTTTCGCTTAAATCCTTCACAAGTCCCTGATCCATCCAGGCTGATTGCCTGCCCTGGCAGCTCTCTCTATATGGTTAATTCTCAGCATATCCTTCCTCAGCTGAACAAAACTTAGCCATCAATGACAACTTTTTCTTTCTCTTGTTTTTTCTAAAGCTAATAGTTTTATTTGCTGTTCTCTCCTGGTCTCTAATCTTCAGTATGTTTTGTAACATGTGCTCAGAACTTGACACTCTGCTTTCTGAAGTCTGCTGCAAGAGGAAAGACAACAGAGGAATCCTTTCTAATGTCTCTCAGTGCTGTTTATTGATCCCTTCCAAGATGGGATGTGAGCACTGCCTCTCCTATTCTCACATTCATTGATTTATTCCAAGATTCCACTTACAATGAAAATTAATTATTAATAAAATATTGAATGGTATAGGATTTGAGGACATTTAATTCTTCCTTCAAAATCTGTAAGTATTCATTTTTTTCAAATCTGTTTTTCAATTGGTCTATAACCACTCTATTGAAATATGTTTATCTCTACTGCAACTTCCTACTGAAGTCATACAAATCAGTGTAAAAATGCTTGTCAGAGGATTTTTAAAAGATTCTATGATCTTGTCAATTACCAACTCATACAAAGTGACAAGGTCTGGCAATATGCTTTGACACAAATATCTGGCAATATGCTTATTCTGTTATCACTTTGTTACTTGCTAAGTGCTTACAGATTATTCAGTGTTTTCCCTGGTATATTTTCAGCTTTCAGAATTAACATGTACAGTGTTCTGTTCACAAATGTTTCCTTTGCAAGGAGCCATATACTCATCCATCTTCTCTGGTCCTGTGGGAGTTCTTAAAGATAATTGCTAATGGGTTAGAAATTGATTGACACATTTCTTAAGTACTTTAGTGTAGTGTCTTGTAACTTGTGGCCTGTGGGCTATTAAAGGTCTATAAGACTTCAGGTAATGTTTACTCATTTATTTATTTATTTGTTAGGCAGAATAGACTGCAAAACAGAAAACCACGAGAAAGGAGACAATTCATCCCCCAACATTTCTGTTAATGGCTTAAAAAAAAAGAAGTACATAAAGAAAATGGAAAGGAAATAAGAGATAAACAGCCAAAGGCTACCTTAGTAACTGTTATTTGACTACAGATGCAAACTATAGTGGCAATATTATGGGAGATCTGCTATGAAAGTTTTGTAGCTATGCTTAGAAATACACTTAACATCCATCTACAGGAGGAAAAACAAATGAACAAATAATAGAACCCCAAACAAAAACATTGTGGTTGAGAAAGTTTTCTGATTTCAAAAATGTAAAGGAAGTAGTAAAAACAAAGAACTGGACATTGACCTGAAGTTCAAGTATGAATTGCACAGAAAAAATTGGCTAGTAGTGTGTTTCAGCATGGACCTTTTCTTATCCTTAAAGTCATTTATCTTTAGATTTATTTTTTTCCATTAAGAAGATCCAGGAGATTGCAAGGTAGTTCTCAGCAGTTTTTCACCACTTATTACAGCTCTCAATAAGGTTATACTAGTGTAATTTTTTTACTACCAAGTCACGTGGTGATTTAACCATGAAAAGGTACTTTTCTATGCATAAAACTCCATGAAATTGTGAACTGATCTATCAAACTATTAGTTAATTCTCGATTGCTCTATATAAAACTATATGAAAGCCAATACCCAGGAAGTACCTACTCTTGCCTTTTAGTGGCCCAGGAGAAAAAAAAAAGTTAGTATGAGAAAAAATAGATTAGCCTTCTAAAAGTCTTCTACACTTCAAAAGTATTTCAAATGCAGTGCACAAAACCTATTAAAAGAAACAAAATATAACCCTCACAAAATACCAGTAAGTGACACAGAGTAATGCTGCTGTGTCAGAGTTCTTCTAGCCAGAAACCTCTTTCTCTCTTATTTCAGCTGTGTTGATTCAAATCCAAGGAATTTCATGTGTACAGTGTTTTAGGAAAGCTCCTGTGTTGGAGAAAACTGATTACTGGTGGGTAACTCATCAGTGTTTGCTCAGTGTAGCATATTACTTAATCTGACTAAACATAACCAATTTAAACAATGAAGTTCTGAAACAAGACGCTAGTTGACAGTGGTCTATTTCCAGAGCTTTAAGACTGTAGGGGAAAGAATTTGTCATATAAAAGAACATTAGAAACACATCAGTAGTTTATTTACCTGCCAGGTCTCTTCATGGTGCTCTGTATGGTGTAGTGGAGGAGTAACTAATGGATAATAGATGTGATTTGTTCACAGTTGATATAGGTTATTAATTTTCAATATTCAGCACTTTCTGTCTTGACAGGAGACTCTCAAGTGTAGGCAGAATGTCTTGCAATGTGCAGTCTTGGTACAGATGGCTTGCTGGCTATGCAGGCCGATCATGTGAAGCTATTTATGCCTATTCCTGACAAAGTCAAAGCAGTTTCAAGGCAAGCTAGCCCAAAGCACAGGGCTTGCTATTCAGCAGAGCTAAGTTATAGCTCAGCAAAGCATAATGCTGTAAAGCATGGTAATGGCAGACTCACTGCCAGAATCAGAGAGCATGTTATCACAGAGGCAATGGCAGTAAGAGCAAGCAGCAAGCAAGCACATTGTACTGTGTCCAGTTCTGGGCCCCCCAGTTTAAGAGGGACATTGAGATGCTTGAACGTGTCCAGAGAAGGGCAACAAGGCTGGTGAGAGGCCTCCAGCACAAGCCCTACGAGGAGAGGCTGAGGGAGCTGGGATTATTTAGCTTTACTTTCTGATGTGTTTCAGAAAAGAGTAGTTTAGCTATGCTGAAGCAATATTTTGAAGGTTTTTGGTAGGTTGGCTTTTGGGACAAGCAGCAGACATTTATTTAATATTACAACAATGTCTTTTTTTAGAAAGAAATAAATCAGAATCTTGTAGTCACCTGCAAGACAATGTCTGGAGTTGGACTTGATGGTCTCTGGAGGTCCCTTCCAGCCTCTAAAACTCTGTGTTCCTNTGAGGAGAAAGTTCTTCACTGAGAGAGTCATTGGACACTGGAATGGGCTGCCCGGGGAGGTGGTGGAGTCGCCGTCCCTGGAGCTGTTCAAGGCAGGATTGGATGTGGCACTTGGTGCCATGGTCTAGCCTTGAGCTCTGTGGTAAGGGGTTGGACTTGATGATCTGTGAGGTCTCTTCCAACCTTGGTGATACTGTGAGACTGTGATACTGTTTCTACCTGCTCATCTCTAACAATGTAGCCCGAGACTAATGGGGCTTTGGACACAGAACAGCCAGTCAGAATGGCAGTTAGCTGAGTTTAACCATTTTAGGTGAAGCCATAGGCTTACTTTACCCAAATTTGGGAAGAACATAGGCCTTGCACAGGGCAGGCACAAGCCAAGTGTATGCACCTTCTTTAGTACAAGATCGAGACAGGAGTAAAACAAGTTTGGGCAAGGCGGGTCTTTAGACTCAGTGGCTCCAGGTTCTTCGTACTCCTTCCTGCGGTTGCTTATCCCCAAAAGAGAAGGAGGATGAGCAGAAAAAAACATGGTTGGGTGAGCCAGGACATGTTCAGGCCTATTTTGGCCTGTTTAGGCCTACCATCACAGAGAATTCGATCATTTTCCTTCAGGCTTGTATATGTATCTTCAGGTAGTTATGCTGAGAGAGGAAAAGGTGTAAGAGGGTAAGATACCAAGCAAAGTGCCACTGCTCCATCTCTATGTCCCAGCCCAGAATTCAAATTTAAGTAGAGGAATTAAAAAGAAATGCACAGTACCACTCAGCCAAGAGAAGACAAAGGCAAACCAGCTCTCATTGTCAGAAATGGAAAGAGAGACAAGAACCTTCCTTCATTTGATATTGCTGGGCAAAGTGGGAATATCAGAGAGCTATAAAGCTGATTTATAGAATCAACCTAGAAAAGGAATTTTGATTTCCTTCCCTTTGTTCTCATTACTAATATATTTGCATTAGAGGAGAGTCAAGGTTTATTAAAAGTTTATGCTTAATCCCTCCATATTCTTTCTTCAAAAATATCTTTAAGATTTCAATTCAGAATCATAGAATCAGTCAGGGTTGTAAGGGACCACAAGAATCATAGAGTTTCAATCCCCTTGCCAAGGGCAGGGACACCATAGCCTAGATCAGGATGGCCACAGCCTCATCCAGCCTGGTTTAAACACCTCCAGGGACAGGGCCTCAACCACCTCCCTGGGCAACCNCTCCAGGTGGGGTCTCACCAGAGTGGAGTAGAGGGGGAGAATCACCTCCCTCGACCTGCTGGCCACACTTCTCCTCATGCAGCGCAGGATCTGGTCGGCCCTCCAGGCTGCAAGTGCACACTGCTGGCTCATATTGAGCTTCTTGTCCACCAGCAACCCCGAGTCCCTCTCCTCAGGGCTGCTCTCCAGCCAGTTACTGCCCAGCCTGTATTTGTGCTTGGGATTGCCCTGACTCCGATGCAGAACACTCTCCCTCGTATTTCTGCTGACATAATATACATTTATAGCTAGTGTAGCTGTCAATAGAATAAATTCATTACTTGTACTCTTCTGTCCCTTTTCTCACCTATTTAAAGATCTGGGGAAAATATCTTTCAAAATAGTCTGTTCTGTTGTAGTTTTGAAGGACAATGAAATACATAACACAAAAACCTTGGAATACTCTACAGTATATTGGCCATTGAAAAGCGATGCTGTGTGAAACACTGCAGGGCTTGAACGCCGAGTTTGGACTGTAGATTTTGCTCTGAATAAAGCCACAAGAATCACTTTCAGTTCATTTTTTTGAGATCTCTAACAGCTATAAAGAGAACAGCCTTATTATATCTATATTCAAAATAACAAAATAACTCTGATTAGCTGATGTCTACATATTCCATGGTATGTTCTTATCTGAATAGCACTTTTTCCAGTTTAAGACATTAACAACTTTGTTTCAGAACATATCCAGAACACATTTGGAAGTTGTGGTTTTTAATTATAGGACAGAGTCTTCAAGTCACTTGAAGATAGTTTGAGGATAGCTAAATTTTTACAGATAACTTTAGTAAGCAGTTAAGTAATTAGGATGACTTCAACCAACTTATTACTTCTAAGTGGCTTTTATATAGTGGCTTGAATGTTAGATAACCCAGTGAAGAAGAAGAAAATCTAATTTCAGTTATTTCTTTAATGTGAGGAGGTTCTGACTCAAAACTTTACAAAAGGGTGAACTGTGTTACAAAAGGGTTTTAGGGGAAGAAAACATACTCCAACTGTATAATGGAAGAAAGAAAAGGAAAAATGATGGAGTGTGAACTTAGTTTAGTCACTCAGCACTCAGCTTTTGGTATTTGCTTCTTGAAGAATGTATGTGTTTTGTATTTAATAGCCCTCTTGATCACCTTGATAACAGGATCATTCCAGGAGATAGCCCAAGGAGAGTTCAGGCTTTCTGGACTGAGATGATGTGTTTTTTAATTACAGCTTAGGGAAAACTGCACACCTGCTCTATCTCTTGAGTGAAGAGAAACACATTTCTCTGCTTCAGGCTGGAATTATCTGTTGCACTGCCTTAGACAGCAGAAAAGATTATTTTCCTTATGTGATTTTTGTTCAGAGGAAGAAACTTTATCACAAATTGTATTCATTATATTGTTTTGAAATCAAACATGATGAGATACTGTGGAAAGGCAGTGAGGCTGCTGTAGGCTCTGATCGTATCATGTGTGCTGAGCAAGAACTGCAATGCACCCATGCAAAGCTTTTGCATTGTCTTGGAATACCTGGCCACACTGAGAAATCATGAAACATAGGATGGTTTGAGTTGGAAGGGACCTTACAGATCATCTCTTTTCAACCCCTTCCACAATGGGAAGGGACACCTTGTACTAGACCAGGTTGCTCAAAGCCCCTTTCTATCTGGTCTTGAACACTTCCAGAGAGGGGACATTCACAGCTTCTCTGGGTAGTCTGTTTCAGTGCTTCACTATCTTCACAATGAAGATCTTCTTCCTTACATCTAACCTAAATCTACCTTTCAGTTTAAAACTATTACACCTTGTCCTATTACTACACTACCCAATAAAGAATCCCTTCACATCTGTCCTGTAGGCACCCTTTAAGTAATGGAAGGATGTTATAAGGTCTCCCTGGAGCCTTCTCTTCTCCTCAGGATACAGCTCAGGATATGATTGGCTTTCTGGGTTGCAAATGCACATTGCCAGTTGATGCTGACCTTGTCATCAACCAAGACTTCCAAGTCTTTCTCCACAGGGCTACTTCCAGTTCACTCATTGCTCAGCCTCTATGTGTGCCTGGAATTGCTGTGACCCAGGTGCAGGAACTTACACTTGGCTTGTTGAACTTCATAATGTTCACACAGGCTCACTTCTCAAGCTTGCTATGGATGATAACAGTGACCTTTCCTGGCATCCACAAAATACCAAAATATTTCATTTTAATACCATTTTTTTTATCCTAAACTGCCAATTTCAAGTGCCTTGTAACATGAGAAAATAAGGACTTAACATACAGGTAATATTTTAAATCATCTTTCTATCCCTTCCTTTCCCTGGGGATCAGTACTGGGTCCAGTTTTGTTCGATATCTTTATCAATGACCTGGATGAGGGCATTGAGTATACCCTCAGCGAGTCTGCTGATGATACAAAACTGGAAGGGGGTGGGGGGGATGGTGGTGGACAACAGCCTGTCAGGCTGTGCTGCCATCCAACGAGATCTAGATAGGCTGCAGAGCTGAGTGAAGACAAATCTTATGAAGTTCAATAAGGGCAACTGCAGGGTCCTCCCTCTGGAGAGAAATAACGACAGGCACCGGTACAGGTTGGGGGCTGCCCTGCTGGAAAGCAGCTCCATGGAGAAAGACCTTGCAGTCCTAATGGACAGCAAGTTCTTCATGAGCTAGTAATGTGGCCTTGTGGCAAAGAGAGCCAATGGCATCCTGGTATGCAGCAAAAAAAAGTGTGTCCAGCAGGTCCTGGGAGGTCCATCTCACTCTCTACTCTGCCCTGGTGAGACCACACCTGGAATACTGTGTCCAATTTTGGGCTCCCCAGTTCAAGAGAGACAGGGACTTGCTGGAAAGAGTCCAGCAGAAAGCCACGAGGATGACTGGGGGACTTGAGCATTTCCCCTATGAAGAGAGACTGAGAAACCTGGGGCTGTTTAGTCTGGAGAAGAGAAGACTGAGAAGAAATCTGATCAATGTATGCAAGTATCTGAGAGGTAGGTGTCAAATGGCTGGGGCAATCTCTTTTTGCTGGTCCACAGCAATAACAAGGAGCAATAGCTACACATTGGAACACAGAAGGTTTCACCTCAGCATGAGGAGAAACTTCTTTACAGTGAAGGTGACAGCACTGGAGAAGGTTGCTTGAATGAGATTGTGGAGTCTCTTTCTCTGGAGACTTCAAAACCCACCTGGATGTGTTCCTGTGCAATCTACCCTAAGGGATCCTGCCTTGACAGGGAGGTTGGACTCAATGATCTCTGGAGGTCACTTCCAGCACCTAAAGTTCTGTGATTCTGTGATTTCTTTAGAAGAATACTTCCTATTTCCTTCAAAGCATGCAGATCTGATGTTCAGATTTCTTGGACAGACTTGTCTTTTTTAAGTGTTTGTGCAACATCTTGCACAGTAGGGAGCCAGTCAGTGTCTTGGGTTCTTTAGCACTAGCGTATTACAAATTACCCCATAAAGTTCTATGTCTGTTATTATTTCTTTCCTATCTAACAACTACAGTAAAACCATAATTTTACTGGACTCTACAGAAAGAGAGAAATAGAAATGTTGACAACTTGTCATAAAATGTATCATAGAGGAGAACAAAGATGTGAAAAAATATAAACTTTACTGAAGGAAAGTAGTAATAAAAACCTTGAGAAAATTCACTAGGGAAGTTGAGTTTATCATGGCATATCTCTCCAGCAAATCCTCTAAAGGATGGCTTAGAAGGGACAAATGTGCAGAACTATAAAATCTAAGTCCATGACCTCCTGCTGGCTTTTCCAATTGTTATTTTTGTAGCATTTTGTTGGTGTGAGGGAAAACAAATACAATTACCTTCACTTTATTGGCGTTGATCTAAAAGATCTAGAGTTCTAAAAATAGTTGTATGGCTGTCTCTTCAATGTGTAAATTTATCACTTATGTCCTGGAACGTCTAACATTACCAAACAATGATGAGTAAAACCACGATGTGGAAGATGGTATTATAATAATAATTGTGCACATTGCTCACCTACGAAAGTGAGCAGAGTGCTTAACTGAAATCTTCATGTCTAACCTTCACTGAGATCTAGAATAAAACATGCAAAAATGGGATTTCTTAGTGATTATCTCCTGTTGAGGGCAGTCTCTACATATATTAGCTGATTAAAATCTTTTCTTGTAGCAAGGTAGACCTTATTCCTCCTATTTGAGTATCTGGTCCCACTGACTGGGTATTTCTTCCTTTTGGTGGAAAGTAAAGAGGGTAGTTCAAGGTGACTAAGTTGCATATTAAATTATCTACACCTGCACAATGTTTAATCAAACAGGAAGAAAAATTACAAGATAATTTTTCTCATCTAAAACGCTACTTGCATTTCTGACCTTTCCATATTTGAGATACAAAGAAAAGAGAAATAACCAAAGGGAAAATAATAAATAAATATCACCAGGACATAAAGATTTTTATGTTATACTATTTATGTATGTAATCTGTTTAGTTTTTTTGAAACAAGTAATAACAATGTCCAACCCATACATATAGGACTGGATGATCTTGGAACTCTCTTTCAACATGGTTGATTCTATGATTCCATAGCAGACAATGATGTACAGAAGACCATACAGATGCCAAGAGATACTTGAAAGTATCAGACAAAATTCAGGGATCTGTAATTAGCCTGTGGAATTCACTCTACCTCATTTTACTGTTCCAAATGAATTAATAAGTTACACAGAAGATTATGAAAGTGTAAAGTGTATTAGAGATGTAAAATCCTCATACTTCTGCATATAAAATTAAAAGTTTGCCCAAGGACAGAAAAAAACATCTTTTATTATTTGCCTCTTTGTGAAATGTTTATCACTTCACTACTGTTGGAAAAATAAACTGTCTGAATCCTTAAAGCTTTCATTGCTGGAAGAGGATGCAGTGAAATCAAAGTGTGCAAAACAATCACAAGTTCATGGGCTAATCCCTGTATCTCTGGATGAGTTTCAGTAAAGACAATGTCAGCAACATTAAAACAGTTTTTAAGTTAACAAATTTTCTATCAGTTGGTGTGCTTTTACACATCATAGTAAAGCTGCTATGTGCCTCAAAAAGTCATACACATCAAATTAAGAACTTTCAGAGTGATATTCTGCTCTGAACAGTGAAATTTTATTAAGAAAATCACAAACTTAGGTCAAGCCAGGCTGCTGCAACAGAATAAAAATGTCCCATTAACTTCAGAAAAAAAAATTACATTCTAATGAGAAACTTGTGAGACTGTCAGAATGATATCTGAAAATGCAGCAAAGTCATAAAGGACAAGACACATTTGAAACTGCAATTTTAATGAATATTTCTTTAAATGTAAAAGAAAAGAAAAAAAGAAACACAAAATGAACGAATAAATGAAAAATCCCACCAAAACAAAAAAGAAAGCCCCAAGAAAATCATCAACAATTTGAGATATATACTGACTGTTTTCTAGCTCTATACATTAACACATAGTGAAAAGTTTAAAAGAAAAGCTTTAACTTGTAGTCTTACCAGAATGCAGTTCCCTCATTGTTGTAGTAGGAAAGCTGACAGGAAAAGTAATGTGAGTCAAGACTGCTGACTGTTCACACGAGACTGCAATTTCCAGTTGAAATCAAATGAGCATGACCATGTTATTGTTGTATTACAGTAGCAAAGAGTTGGTACTAGGAAATTATGTTAGTAAAAAAGGGTAATACAGCCCACAACATAGAAAAGTAATACTGTTTGGATTTCTTGTACTTCAATTAGATATAAGGTGGAGTGCATGCAGGAAATGTGTCACTAAACACTGCAGACCGTTAAAGATGCACATACTATAATCATAGATCCCAGAGGCAAGCTGAGTCTATTCTGGAGAATGTATGGTGACAAGATAAAGTCATTATAGGAGGAGAAAGTTGTTATAGGAGGTCAGTAAGCATATTCAGCCAGTTGTTTATGTTGTGATTTAGCAGGATTTTATTGGATTTTTGGATAAAGTCCTTACTCTTCTCGTTCATCATCATGTAAGATTTGGCCAGCCTCATTCTACCCAAAAGCACTTGTAAGCACCTGGAAACAGAATAAACCAGGCACAAAAAAAACAGCTGTAAACCCTGTGACTTCAGTACCCTTAACCACAATTTTCCTCTTTAGGTCTCATGCTCCTGATCTATAGTGAGTTTATAGCAAACAAAAAAACAACCGAAAACCCCAAGCCCAAAACAAACAAACAAACCCAAATGCACACCCTGCATTAAAGAAGTGCAATGGAGCATAATGTACAGCTATATGACAGCTGCACTCTCNCCCCAAGCCCAAAACAAACAAACAAACCCAAACGCAAACCCTGCATTAAAGAAGTGCAATGGTCTCCTCCAACTGGGTTGCTCCTTGTTGCTATGCAGCTTTTGCTACAGTCAAATGCAGCTTCCACACCCCTGATCCTCAATCAAGATGCTCCTCTTCAGATGCAAAACTCATTTGTTAGAATCATAGAATCAACCAGGTTGGAAGAGACCTCCAAGGTCATCCAGTCCAACCTAGCACCCAGCCCTATCCACTCAACTAGACCATGGCACTAAGTGCCTCATCCAGGCTTTTCTTGAACACCCCCAGGGACAGTGACTCCACCACCTCCCTGGGCAGCCCATTCCAATGCCAATCACTCTCTCTGGCAAGAACTTCCTCCTAATGTCCAGCCTATACCTGCCCTGGCACAACTTGGGACAACTTGAGACTGTGTCCCCTTGTCCTGTTGCTGGTTGCCTGGCAACTACCTCCCTTCAGGTAGTTGTAGACAACAATGAGGTCACCCCTGAGCCTCCTCTTCTCCAGGCTAGATAACCTTATCTCCCTCAGCTTCTCCCCATAGGATTTGTATTCCAGACCTTTCACCAATTCTCCTCATAGGGTTTGTGTTCCAGGCCTTCCAGTAGCTTTGTCGCCCTTCTCTGGACATGTTCCAACACCTCAACATCTCTCTTGAATTGAGTGGCTCAGAACTGGACACAATACTCAAGGTGTGGCCTGACCAGTGTTGAGTACAGGGGAAGAATAACCTCTCTTGTCCTCGTATGATGTTTTGAACCATTTCTGGCCTTATGCTACTCTGTATAAATAAGCTGGGCTGTTAATCAGAAAGGAACATATATAACTGTCGAAAAAATGCAGTCTGAGATTACAGTGGTAGATGGAACATACAGAATTTACCTACCTGCAGCTTCTGGTGAAACACTGGAACAGGTTGCCCAGAGAGGTTGTGGATGTTCCCTTTAGGTGTTCAAGACCAGTTTGGGTATGACCTTGAGGGACCTGTTCTAGTGGGAGGTGTCTCTGCCTATGGCAGGGGGTTGGAACTGCAGGATCTTTGAGGTCCCTTCCAACCTAAACCATTCTATGATTCTATGGTTCCGTGATTCTACTATTGTCTGCTCTATTGCCAGAGCTGCTAAGATTCTTGAAAGGGCCTCACCCTAAATCTGAACCAGACCTAGCCCAAAAACCTGACCTTATGTAGGATGAAGAGACTTCTTTTGATTACATCAACCAGAATAAACAGCCATCATGATACAAATTTTTCCTCAAAACTCATGAAGTACACAAAGTCCACATTTTGTAACTTCATGACTTCACCCATCTCACACAGTTAAAGGGAAAGTTCTTCCACCTCTACATTAGGAGTTGTTTTTTACTTGGTTTAGTCTCAATGGATTCCTTCTACAGTAGCATACCATTCATCAAAGTTAATATCATCTATTTCCATCCCCGGAGAAAGCTTGTGCAGGTCAATGTTGAAGCACATATGTCAATGAATGAAAATAAATTAGTCGTCAGTATCATTAGTCTGGTGTCTTTCATGAATAATAAATCCACTCAGGATAAAAGGTTATATTCTTGGTGACATCATAACGATCTCTTCTCCAAAATTGTCATACTCCAACAAAATATTTATAATTTTCTATTGTTGAGGAATGTTCTCTCATTTCCTCCCTAAACTTGTCTGGAAGGCAAGAATTTTAGCTCAGTTGCCTTGTAGTGGTTTGGGTGTTCCCTCCCCCCCCACTTTATAAATCACCCAAACTAGACTCAGCCAGCTCTGGAAGTATGAATGAAGCTTATATTTACAGCTAGCACAATTTACAAGCAGATATTACAGTATATACAGTTATAAACAGAAAAAGACAAAGTAAAAGGTAGTACAGAAACACAACTCCCCTCCCAGAAGCCTGAGTCCCCAGGAGGGGCTCTCAGCCTCCCATGGAGGGGCTCTCAACCACCCCTTCACCTTCCCCCTACCCCTCTCAACCTTACCCCAGTCACAAGGAAGAATGAAGGTTTGGCCAGGGGGGTTAAGAAGCAAAGTGGATTAGCCAAGGAAACGGAGGTTGTGGTTAGAGAGTAAGATGCAGCTCAGCCGGTTCCCCAGCAGCAGCCCAAGTGAGACTTAGGAGTGAAGCGATTATCTATGTTTTGCTTTTCATTCATCATCTCAACAAGCCTATGAGTGAAGTAGACTTTACTATTGTTTTCCTTTTACAGCCTGTAATCTAGTTCTTCTTACCAAAACATTCTAGCTAGCTTCACACTAGCACATTACCCTACAGAAAACATAAATAATGTTACAAAATTAGTAAAGTGTAATGGAAATCACTTTTTTTTTCTTAATGATTTTAAGTACAGAAACAAAACAGAGGTATAGATGCATACACAAGATTTAAATTTGTTATTCTTCAAGAAAAAAACTGTAATTGATTTCTATCCTCAAGCATTCTGAAGGATTTGAAATACAAATTTCCTTCTCACTTACAAATATGTTGTAACATAACCAGAACTTTTGTATGCACATATGAATAGACTTTTGAAGCAATTTGTGTACCAATAATTTGTGACTGAATATTTTTAATCTCATGAAATCCAGAACTGAAACATAAAATGGCAATATTCAATTAAATTCATAAAATCTAAAAGCAAAAACATGTTTCAAAAAGCCACTAAAAGTACAATTCATGGAACCCTTGAAAGCATTTTAAACTTTGAGGATTAATGAGCTTAAGCTGTTTAAGCTTTCAGCAACAAATCAGTGATTTTAAACCTAGTTTAACAGCGACTTAAATTTGTTATCATTGAAGGCTCTTTGGTAGTTCAGTTGAAGCGATTTATTTGATACAGCTTTCTGCAAGAAAATGTCCCTGTAAAGAAAATCACCTCAGTGAAATCAAATTTTGTTATAAGCCTCAGCTGAAGCCATAAAGTAAAAGATCATGAAGGTCATTAAGGTATTATTTACCTTGCTGTGACTAAATTCCCCAAAGTATTCACACTCAGAGAGGATAAAAGATGTAAAGTGGAACCGAAAAGAAAAGGAAACTAGGAGGAAATTTTCAATAAAACATAGTTTCAAGAAGAAACTTCCCCCAGAATACATTCAGCAACACCAGAAAAGATTTGCAACCAAGCCATGGAGGAAATACTACACACGCAGCCACAGAGTATGATTTACTTACTGCAGTGAGATGGTTTTGAGAACATCTCCACCAGCACGCTGTTGATAAAACTGCAGAGATGTTTTGCTTCTTGTTACTGATATTGTCATGTGATGGTTTGGAAGTTACCCACTCCCCCACTCTTCAGAAATCACCCAGACTAGACTCAGACAAGCTGGAAATTAAGGAATGAAGCTTTATATTTACAGTTTATCACAATATACAAGCACATATTTACAATATATACAGCTATAGACAGAAATATACAAGTTAAAAAAATGGTACAGAAACACAACAGCCCTCCCAGAAACCAGAGTCCCTGGCAAGGGATCTCAATCACCCTTCCACCTCCCTTCCACCACTCTACCTTATCTCAGACTTTGCCTTATATTCAAGGTGAGTTTGGAGAATCGACCAGGGGGGTTAGGAAGCAGAAGGATTAGTTACACAGACAACAGGTTAGGGAGAGAAGAGAGACAGCCAGAGCCAGAGAGAGCAACTGCATTATCTATATTTATGTTCTTGTTTTTATACATCTCAGCAAGCCTGTGAGTGAAGTAAACACCACCATTGTTTCGTTTTCACAGTCTATGATCTAATTCTTCTCACCAAAACATTCCAGCTAGCGTCAAACTAGCACATGTCATTACATGAAAAAAAGGTTGTTCTTTTCTGGGGGCTAGAAGATTTTACAATTGGGGTTATTTCATAATGAATATAGCACTGTATTTTAAGTAGCGTCTGTGACAAATCTTCCATCCCTAGAACTTAAACTTACAACACAGAGTGAAAAAACGCATCTCCCTGATACATCCTGCACTATGAAGTGTTAACAAAATGCCTGTACACCTCTTGTGCTTAAGGTCAGTTCCAAATTGCTCAGCGGATTCAAACTAAGCTCCTGATATTACCAGTGATAAGACTTAGGAATGCTGAACCCTATGTTATATGTAATGGCACCTATTATGTATTTGTCATATCCATACTACATTTGTAAATATTTGGACTTGTGGGCTGTTATCACAAGAATTAGATTAATGACTTCTTGCCTTAATGAGGATACAAGATTTGTGTGTGTGCTCCTTTTCATTTAGTATATTTGATCTATATGACCTCTGAATTAGGATTTACTTTTAAGGATAATGATAAATCAAATTAATGTACAGCTTGAATTTCAGTTTCTTCTACACACTATGATAGTGCATCCTTACCAAGTGTGCTGGTAGTCCAAAATAGTCCCACTTTGAGTCCAGGCATGGTCACCCACTCCCCTTCTTCCTTACAGAGTGGGGAGAGACCCGTGAAAGAGGACAAAACCACCTGGAACCACTGAGCCTAAGGATCTGGGCTTGTTCAGACTTGTTTTGCTCCTGTTTACATCCTGTGGCAAACAAAGTACATACACGTGGCTTGTGCCTGCCTTGTGTGAGACCTATGTTTTCCCAGATTTGGGTAAACCAAGCCCAATGGCTTCACCTAATATGACTACTTCTGGCAAAGTGCCATGCTGATTGGTCATCTCAGTTGCCCATTGGAGCAATTTATAGCTCAGACAATTGATAAAAGTAGGCCAGAAATTGTAAACAACATGCCTTGCTTTGCTTTGCTTTGCCTTGCCTTGCCTTGCCTTGCCTTGCTTTGCCTTGCTTAGCTTTGCCTTGCCTTGCCGTACCCAACGCTGTTGCTTCAAGGCCAGCCTTAGCGTGAGCAACCCCACCAAAAGGTAACGACAGTTTAAACCATGCAGAAGGGGTAAGACCAGGAGAGCCAAGTGCTCCCGAGCAAGCTGCATTACTGCCACTAGCAGTTACAGCTATTGAAAACAAGCAAGCTGCTCCTAGCTTGAGAGCTCATTTACACAGACCTCACCGCAGTTGGCACTGTGAGAGAAAGCAGCTTATTGTCAAGCACCAAAATATTGTGCTTGCTTGAACACCTGCGAGCCTCCGTGCCAAGACAAGAGCCCTGGGAGGACACTGTCTGCCTGAGAATGGAGAGTCAGTAAAGAGCAGAGTATGCACTTAGGATCTAACCTAACTGTGATTTTAGCTCGTGTTGCAGGTTTCAAGTCCAGGGCACTTCTTGGATGTGGATGCAGGAAGTAGTATAAATGTAAATGAGCTTATATTTACTCTTAGTTTACTATGTTAAAAAACAGTGTGATGGAAACTAGGGGAAATAAAATTCTCCCCTTGCTAAACTTCCCGAGTTTTCAGTTTCTGAATGCTTAACAACTTCTGAAAGGAAACTTTACAGAACACTGACCAGATTCCAAATCACTTTGGTAGCTATGACTCATTTCTAAAGGAATTATGTTTAGGTTTGTAATAAAGGTCCAACAGAACAAAAAATTGATCTTCAGACTCCTGCAAACGCAGCAAATATACTTAGCACTATGCTGTTACCCACTGTGAGCTTAATAGGTAATAGTGCACCTAAAATGTTCCACAGACAGCTGTGTGAGCAAAAAACTGCCATTAAACTGTGACACCTTCCACAGCAATTCAGAAATTCATTAAAATATTTCTAATAGACATTAGTTCTCCCTCTCAAAGGAATACTAGTTTTCTTGCAAAGAAGAGATATTAAAGCTAAAACTTCAGACACCAGACAAGCAATTAACTGTGCAGACGGATCACCTAGTTGCTCATTTATTCTTTAATTGATCTGAGTAAAATAGATATTTTGAAAAGGACCCAGTAACTGAGAGAAGCAGCCTGAGCCTGTCCAAAGACAAGTAATTTTGTTTGCCTTCGTGTGGTCGATTCACATAATTTTCAGCTTGTGTTTTAAGTCCTTGTAGATTTGTAGCTATGCTTCTAGAAATCAGTTCTCTATACACAATGATTTTGCAGACCACATGGTAAAGTTGGCAATAGAGATTAAAACAAGAGTGTCTTATGCTGTCTACTTATCCAGAATCTCCAGGGAATCAAAATAATAAAACAGACGTTGAAGAAGACACTCTAATAAGGAATGAGTTTGACCTCATAATGATACAAAAGGGTAACAAAAGCTATTCTTAATTGATGCTACTTAGTATTTTGTATTTGCATTTTCTTAAGTGCAATTTCTATTTTCTACATATGCCTGGGGAATGTTTTGTAATTATTATTATTTCCCAAAATGCTGATCATGCTCTGCCAAAGAAAGGATAATGCCATGCAATGATATTTCAAAAAGGACTGCAGGCTTCTAATATAGAACTTAGAAAATACATAACAGTAGCAGCCTTTGACAGTTTCAGTGGTTAAAGGTTTTTGTTTTGTATGTAGACAGACAGACACCAATGCCACCCAACGTTTATCCACAGCTGGAACTTATGAATCTTTTAACCTTCAAGATCATTCCCTAAGTTTCACTGTAATGTGAATGTAGGTTAGACAAGTGGTATCCCTCAGGGGTCAGTGCTGGGACCAGTGCTCTTTAACATCTTTGTCAGTGATATGGACAGAGGAATTGAGTGCACCCTCAGCAAGTTTGCAGATGACACCAAGCTGTGTGGCACAGTTGACTTGCTAGAAGGCAGGGATGCCATCCAGAGGGACCTGGACAGGCTGGAGAGGTGGGCCCAGGCCGACCTCATGAAATTCAACAAGGCCAAGTGTAAGGTCCTGCACTTGAGCCAGTGCAATCTGAAGCACAGATATAGGCTGGTNAGACCTTAGAGTGGCCTTCCAGTATCTGAAGGGGACCTAGAGGGGGGCTGGGGAGAGACTATTTACAAGGTCTTGTAATGACAGGACAAGGGGTAATGGGTTTAAACTTGAAGAGGGGAGATTTAAACTAGATATTAGGAAGAAGTTCTTTCCAGTGATGGTGGTAAGACACTGGCACAGGTTGCCCAAGGAGGTTGTGGATGCTCCCTCCCTGGAGGCGTTCAAGGCCGGGTTGGATGAGGCCTCGAGCAACCCGTTCTAGTGGGAAGTGTCCCTGCTGATGGCAAGGGGTTGGAGCTGGACTCTTCCAACTCTTCCAACCTGAACCATTCTATGATTCTACGTTTCTATATTCTGTAACTCTTAAGTGCAATTTCTTTTCAGACTTGTTTTCATATGGAATATGTACAGTGAAATCTTGAGTTACAAAAAAACCCAAACATAAATCCCCCAAAACCTTAACCAACCAACAATCCAACCAACCAATAACAAAAAAAAGGAAAACAAAGCAAAACAACAAACCTAAAACCAAACAAAAAATAAAACCAACAACAAATGATCTGTGATGATAGTGCCAACCTCTCCCCAACACAACAAAGAAACCTTAAAACTGTCTTTCCTTTCGTTTAAGCTTTGTGACTTTCAAACTGAAGATGTACCAGATAGTCTAAAGAATACTCTTACGTCCACAGGAATTTATTACTGTTATCCAAACACTGATATTAGTCAATCTTGCTCACTACTTTTCCTGTAACAGTTGAAATTCTGTAGGGTTCCTATTACTCAAAAGAGTTAAATTATTAGATGGATCCTTTCATCCACTCATGGTCCCATTAAACATCTAGGCTGTTCTATGGCATCTTAATTCACAGAACTGCTGGTTTCTCACCAACTACAAGATGCAAATGGAAGTAGAAGTGTGTGTGGATGAAATATAAAACAAGTACTTTTTTTGTGTGTGAAACTGCATTAAATAATCTGAATAACTGAAGGTCTTCAGCAAGTATGTCAATGAGAAAAGAATGGTCAAAGGAAGTGTTCTTCCTCTGATGAGCAAGACTGCCAAGCTGGCAGCAACAAATGAGGGGAAGGTACTTAATACCTTTTTTTCTTTGGTCTTCACTGGCAAACTCTCTTCCCACACATCCCAAGTTGATGGATGGACCACAAGATGGGCACTTGTTAGAGAGAAGTCCATTGTATTGCAAGAGATCAGCCTATGGGACCTGATGAGATTCATCTCAGAATCCCAAGGGAGTTGGCTGGTGTAGTTGCCAAGCCACTCTCCATGATGTGTGGAAAGTCCTGGCAGTCAAGTTGAGTCCCTGGTGACTGGAAGAAAGGAAACATTGCACTCACTTTTAAAAAAAGGGTAGAAAGGAGGACTGTGGGAACCACTGATCTGTGCCTGAGAGGATCATGGAACAGATCCTCCTAGAATCTCTGATAAGGCACATGTTTCAAATTTGTTCACTTGTTTAAACAGTTGCACTTAGGGTGATGTTCTGCCACATGGTAGAAATGCAACAGAGAATATTTTCTTCTCCTTACTGCTGTAGCTGACTATGTCCACATTTTACTTTGCTGCCCAACTCGTTTTTTGTTTTCAGTTTCACCAAGGAAAAGTAATCATTTTAGACCTTGCTGACATATTTATAACCTTGTAGTCACTCTTCAGAGCAACTCCTGACATATCCTTTTCTCAAAGCAGAGTATTGCAAAGAAGATAATGTTTAAATGTAATGCCCAGGGGCTGTTTTTGGAATTTGGACACAATCAGTGGAATTAACAGCATATAGATATTGTCAGTTCTTTTCTATATTTTATCACTCCTTGGAGTTCTGCTCATTTAGAACAGAGAGGATTTTCACCTCCAAAAGCTTATGATCTGTTTTCCAGTTAAAGGTGGTATAATATAGGAAATAAATCAGCAGATGGAAAAATGTTATGTTGGAGATATATGTCAATACTAAAGTAACCATTGTCTGCAGGTGAATATGAAGGGAAAATACAATGCTAGATTTTACATCCTTCAAAAAATAGACTTTTGGTAGGAAATGGGATTGTTTGAACTCCCAGATTAGTTGTGACATGCACTAATCATGCAGCATTTTGTGATGCTTCAAACTAGCACACATTTCTATCCAGATTACTTTTATCATGCCTGTTTACTTAGTATCTGAAAAATGCATACTGCATTTAATCTCATGGTGTACCTCTGAATCACAAGATGCTAATATTCCAGTTTAAAAGGGGTATGTGTGCTGGTGGGGCAAGGGGAGAAAAGCAATGAGAAGACAGCTCTGAAAATTAGCTAGGACATAAACTCACAGGTCAGTGGCCCCATAACCAAAAGATCTTTCTTTTACTATTCAATGCATTATAACAATTTTATACTGCATCTCCTGAAAAAAAAAATACATATAGCAAAAAGGTACAATTAGCATTGTTGTGGTTAAAACATATTTTCACATGTGCAGTGATGACCATGGTATTACATTTATAGGATCCAAATGTACAATCAATAGCTTGTGTGATAGAGTGCTGTTCCCATGCTGATGTATTTGTACTCTAGTAACCAGACAAGATCTATGCATCTGATAGAAAGTCTCTGTTACTAGCCAACCTCTATAACTATTCATGGTTCAAGTCAGGGTCTCACACCATATACTTTAGAACTGCCTAGGTAACCCTCTAATACAGTATTTGAGATGCAAGCAAGTAGCTAAGCATGTGGTTATATATATATACTCATGTAAACAAGATAGTAAAAGGTTGATCTTTACAGAGAAGCTATTGAAAATTACTTAGAAAATACACTTTTTTTTTGGGTGGTGTGGGCATCCAGGGAAGGATATTCAGAGTGCCAGAGAAGCATTTCAGGGAAGCCTTTGAACAGTTGAACAATTCTGTAGCCTAGCTTTGAGATATTCAGAAACATACTTCCCTGGATGCCTACAGAATGTGGACCTAATTTAAAATGTCTCCATTTTCATTGAGTAGATTAACTACTGTTTTCTGTATTTTCTGTATGGGATAAGAAAAAAAACATTTTATTAGATCTCTCCAGCAGATATCTAAATGCCATCTATTTGGACTCTCCAAAAAAAGAGCCTACAGTGACAGAAAAGGCTTATTAACTTTAGGAATATGTGAAGTGAGAGGTATGATCTCCCAGGACTCCTTAGCATAGTGACATTGAATGCTACATCTCAACCAGCAAAGTGTCCTAACCACAAGGTAGTGACATATCCAAGGGCAGAACATTTTCCTTCTTGTAAGGAGAGTTGTTCTAGTTTAAGCCTAGCTAGAATGTTTTGGGGAAAAGAAGATTTAATGAAGAGTTGTGAACATAAAATGAATTGGATTTTTTAGCTAAGAGTACATATCATAGAATCAGAGAATCATAGAATTGTATCAGTTGGAAAAGACCTCCAAGATCTAGTCCAACCAGCAGCCTAATACCAGCATGGTCATTAAACCATGTCCTAAAAGTGCCATGTCCACACATTTCTTGAATACTTCCAGAGACAGTGACTCTACTACCTCCCTACATAACTTACTCCAATACCTGACCACTCCCACCATAAATCATCTTTTCCTAATGACCAAACTTCTCCTGGCAAAATTTCAGGACATTTCCTCTTATTTTATCACTTGATATTAGGGAGAAGAGACCAACACCCACCTCACTACAACCTCCTTTGAGGTAATTGTAGAGAGCAATGAGGTATACCCTCAGCCTCCTCTTCTCCAGACTAAACAATCCCAGTTTCCCAGATTGCTCCTTGGCTGACCCTTCATCAGCCTTGTTGCCTTTCTCTGGACATGTTCTAGCAATTTGTCTTTCTTGCAGTGAGGGGCCCAAAACCAAACATGATATCTGAGGTACAGCCTGGCCACAGTGTCAAGTGCAGGGGCAAGATCTCTTCCCTACTCCTGCTGGTCACACTATTCCTGATAACAGCCAGGATGCTGTTGGCCTCATTGGCAATCTGAGCATACTGCTGGCTCGTGTTCATATGGCTGTCAACCAACACTCCCAAGTCATTTTCTTCCATGCAACTTTCCAGCCACTCTGCCCCAAGCCAATAGCATTGCATGGGGTTGGTGGGACCCAAGTCTAGACACAGAACTTGGCTTTGTTAAACCTTGCAGAACTGACCGCCAATCCAGCCTGTTCAAATCGCTATGTTCAGTCTTCCTACTCTGAAGCAGATCAACATTCCCACCCAATATAGTGTCCTCTGCAAACTTGCTTGGCATCACAAAGTGCTATACATCATACAATTCTATTTTTAGTTCTTCAGCCTACTAATGCTACAGTCTACAGTCTACAACTACCTGAAGGGAAGCTGTAGCCAGGTGGGAGTTGGTCTCTTCTGCCAGGCAACCAGTAATACAAGAAGGGGACAGAGTCTCAAGTTGTGTTGGAGGAAGTATAGGCTGGAGGTTAGAAGGAAATTCTCCACAGAGAGGGTGATTTGCCATTGGAATGGGCTGCCCAGGGAGGTGGTGGAGTCACCATCCCTAGAGGCGTTCAAGAAAAGCCTGGATGAGGCACTTAGTGCCATGGTCTAGTTGATTGGCTGGGGTTGGGTGCTAGGTTGGCCTGGATGTTCTTGGAGGTCTTTTCCAACCTGGTTGATTCTATGATTCTATGATTCTTTCAGCAGGTATAATGAAACCAAAGAACAGTCACAGATCTTAGATAATGAATCCTGAATAAATGAAGAGAACAGATCACAGTAATTCACATAAGTAAACTTCCACGAATGTTGTGGAAAATACCAAGTAACAATTACATTTACAGAAATTGCAATCAATTAGAAAATAATTTCCTGAAGTCTACATTAATTAGATAATTCATTGATGAGAATATTTGATTAGTCTTACTGTGAACAACCTGTGTATGGTAAACAGTGCAAGATCACATGTGCAAGTCAAATGTCATATTTCTGCTGTGGATGATTTGTATTCACTTGAAACTACTTTAGAAGAGGAGTTACCATGAAAACAGATTGCTCTGCCCTCTCAAAGACCTTTATTCCTTTTTTAATTACTACCTCAAGTTACAGAGCAACACTCATCTTTATTTTTCTACTAAATCTACATCATCAGACATGACAATCTTGTCCAACAATGGTTTAGAAATTCCAGGAACACAAAACCCTCATTTTCTCCTTTCCAAATTACTGATTACTTTCTGATGGAAAAAGCTATCCAGCATAACTTGTTCATTTTTCTTATAAGGCAGAACCATGTCGAATGCTCTAGCATTTCCTTGTTTCAGCTTTTCTTATAAGCAAATACGTGTATCAGTTATTTTAACTGTTCCAAATCAGAAGAACATAACAATCAGAATGTAATCCTTGGAGAATCGAGAACTAAAATGATTATCCTTCTAAACCACAAAAGCAGCGAGCTCAAAACCATAAATACCAGTAGGGAGACACATTCTGCAAATTCATCATTCTCTTTTTTTTTTTTTTCTACCTGGGTGAATGTATGCTTTATTTAACATTACTCTAAAGAATTTATGTAGTCCTCTCCTTCTCCTGATAATATCCAAAATAAGTAAGATCACAGCCTGAAACTAGAAGCCTCTAATCATAGAATCATAGAATGGTCTAGGTTGGAAGGGACCTCAAGGATCATCCAGCTCCAACCCCCTGCCATAGGCAGGGACACCTCCCACTAGAGCAGGCTGCTCAAGGCCTCATCCAGCCTGATTTTAAACACCTCCAGGGAGGAAGCATCCACAACCTCCTTGGGCAACCTGTTCCAGTGTCTCACCACCCTCACTGTAAAGAACTTCCTCCTAACATCCAGTCTAAATCTCCCCTCTTCCAGCTTAAACCCATTCCCCCTCGTCCTGACATTACTAGACCTTGTCAATAGTCCCTCCCCAGCCTTCCTGTAGGCTCCCTTCAGATACTGGAAAGCCACTCTAAGGTCTCCTCGAAGCCTTCTCTTCTCCAGGCTGAAGAGCCCCAACTCTCTCAGCCTGTCCTCATAGCAGAGCTGCTGCAGCCCTCTGATCATCTTCGTGGCTCTCCTCTGGACCCGCTCCAGCAGTTCCATGTCCTTCTTGTGTTGGGGGCTCCAGAACTGCACACAGTACTCCAGGTGGGGTCTGAGGAGAGCAGAGTAAAGGGGGAGAATCCCCTCCCTTGCCCTGCTGGCCACACTTCTCTTGATGCAGCCCAGCACAGGGTTGCTGTCTGGGCTGCATGTGCACACTGCAGGCTCATGTTGAGCTTTTCATCAACCCAGACCCCCAGGTCCTTTTCCACAGGGCTGCTCTCAGCCATTCACCACCCAGCCTGTATCTGTGCCTGGGATTGCACCAACCCAGATGCAAGACCTTACACTCGCCTTTGTTAAACATCATGAGGTCGGCCTGGGCCCACCTCTCCAGCCTGTCCAGGTCCCCGTCTCTGAACTTAACATGGTTATTTCTTTAATTTGCCTTTCTGAATTAAAAATAATCTGGCAAGGGCTCACAAATAGTGGAGCATTACAGGGACCTCTCAAGTGAAACATCTACTCTAAATTTATAAAAGTTATATCTTGGGCAAGAAACAAATCAAGCCCTCAGAAAATGCAGGCTGTTTGACTCTCAAGGAGTCACAACTGACTTGAAAATGAATCCTACTTGCTATGGAAAAATAAATGTGAAAAATAAAAATGAGAATGCTACAGCAGTTCTAAATTTTCTTGGGGTTTTGGTTGGTTGATTTTTAAATGCTTAGGGGCATTAAGGGGTCTTTGTGGATTTGATTTATATGTGTATATGTGTGTGTGTGTGTATAAAGCATCTACAATCATGTCAATAAACATTCTTTGGAACCACTCTGAGCCACAGATAAGAGCATGGCTCAGTCTCTCTCTACTTCAGCATTTCTTCTTCCAAATTATTTAGAAACAAAGGACAAAATAATCCACAAGATTTTGTTGTGAGCCTGCTTGGCTGTTTTTTTGGTACTGCTACTCCATCAGGGTTGAGGAGAGACCTATTGCAGATTTATTTTAGTAGTTGTTTGTTTGTTTTCAGGGGGTGCTGATTTTGGCTGGGTTTTTTTGTGACTTTGTTTGATATTGTTCTTGTTTGCTTCTTTTCCTTTCAGCATGAGAAATGGTCATTAATGTCTCAGTTTATAGAAACTTTATGAGACCCTGTGTGAGACAACACAGTCCCAAAGACAGGTATGGAAATCTGTACCAGTATTCACAGTGGCTGGCTATCCAAGGAGATAGAACTCCTTTTGTTTAGACGACTCTCTATCTGAATCAATGGGTAAAGTACACAAAACAGAAATTCTGGTTACTTGTGTATCATTGCACAGCTGTAGCTCAACGTTTTCATTGTGACAAAAGCCTCTATTCTTCAGATATTCAGCATCTAATATACTGATGGAAACCTGAGATGTTTAGTTTAAAAGAGGCAGACATATTCAAGGTGAATTGCTCTCTTCTCTCAGGTGTCCAGCACCAGAACAAGAGGACACAGCCTCAAGCTACACCAGGGGAAATTTAGGCTTGAGGTGAGGAGAAAGTTCTTCNGGTGCCATGGTCTAGCCTTGAGCTCTGTGGTAACGGGTTGGACTTGATGATCTATGAGTTCTCTTCCAACCTTGGTGATACTGTGATACTGTGTGATACTGTGAATTGAATATGAATACTCTTAGAGCAAGGATAGGATTCATTTTGCCTCTTTCAAAGATCTAGGTAGCTTTTGCGCTATGAGGCAGCAGTCACACAAGACCTATGTCCTCATCTGACTATGTGAAAAAAGATTGATGGCTGCAAATATGTTTTGTATATGCAAATATGTAAAGATGTCAAGCTGTGACTGCATCAAAACCGTGAGAGAGTCTTAAAGATAAAAACTCCTAAAGGAGGTAAAGGGTCTGATGCCTGGAACCTCATTAGTTCAAATAATGAACCAAGGTCTGAGCTTTGGTTTTGCCTAACATGTGATTTTATTTTTTTTTACTGGTCCTTCCATAATACAACTCTAGAAATCGACAGGTTTTTATGGTAGAAATGCTTTGACAGAAGTTGCATAGGAGTTTCATATTTGGAACTTAAAATCCTAAATAATTTCTGCATTTTCAATCTTCCTTTTATGGGGCAGGAGGGAGACTCCAGATTAAAGGTGAGACCTCAAATATGTAGAAGATCTGTGAGAACACGTCACCAATAGAAATGAGGTGAGAGAAGAGATGAAGAAAAAAAAAAAAAGACAATATAAAATCTTCCCCAGAATCTATTCTTTAGAAGAGGTGAATCAAAATCAGTTAAATAATGTGCTAAAATTGGACCTTATTACTCTACAGCTTTGCAGTAGCAAATGGTCCAGTTATATACAGATGCTTAGTTTTATTGTAGTAGCAGTTTATATCCCAGGAAATTTAAAACAAAGCTTATGAAAATATACATTAAATCAGTGCCCTGTGATAATTCAATTATCCAAACAGTCTACAGTGAGAAAGGGTAGCATTTATCCACTATCAACCAGTTGATATTGGAAACTGTTTATAGGTAGGTTTTAAACAATAACCACAAACCAGCAGCCTGATCCTGTATTACAACACAATCTCATACAGCGTGTGTCTTCTTCTGTTTTCCATCTACATTTCAGACTGCCATGAATTCCCTTAAGATAACAGTGTTGCATTATATATTATCAGTA
Source organism: Tricholaema leucomelas (assembly GCA_013400475.1). Classification (NCBI taxonomy): domain Eukaryota; kingdom Metazoa; phylum Chordata; class Aves; order Piciformes; family Lybiidae; genus Tricholaema lacrymosa; species Tricholaema leucomelas. Next base: position 8,271 of record WAAF01017425.1, on the reverse strand, counting down.
TATATGATAGTGCTAGATATTTGTTAGAATTTTCCCTTTGAACTGTACTATTACTCCTTAAAGTTTAATGCCTGAGATTTTTCTCTGCTGAAAAATTCATTATTAAAAATATCAAGGTCTTTCCCTTCATATATATACATATATATATGTATTCAGTTAGATATTAACTTGTCTATTCTATTCCATTAGAAACTCTGAAAGTTGCTTCCAGCTTCATGGAGACAAGCATCTCTTGAATTTCCTATCTGGTTTAATTTTTCAGTAAAGCCAGATAAACAAAAAACTTCTAATTTGCAGAGCAATTTTTCATACTGAGAGGTGACCTAATTAATGTTTATGAAAATGTCAAGGGCAAACGTCCAGAGGACAGAGCCAGGCTCTTCTCGGAGATGACCCATGAGTGCAAGCTGGAGCATAGGAGGTACTATGTGAACATAAAGGAAAATGTTTTCACTGTGTGGGTGACAAAACACTGGAACAGGATGTTCAGAGAGTTGGTGGAGTCTTCTCTGGAGACATTCAAAACCCACCTGGATGCATTTCTGTGTGACCTACTCTAGATGATCCTGCTCTGGAAGGAAGGTTATACTAGATGATCTTTTGAGGTCCCTTCCAACCCCTAACAGATTGTGATTCTGTTTCTATGATCACCAGTATGAAGTTCACTTGGAGGCTTGTCATTAGTGATGTGCCCCAGGGCATGGCACTGGGGTCAATATTGTTTATTTTCATCAGTGATCTCAAAGATGTGGAAGAGTGTATCCTCTGTATGTGTGAAGCTGAAACAAAACTGGGAGGAGTGACTGATTAACATGCTGGATGTGCTGTCACTGGAAAACTGGGAAGAGAGAAACTTCATTAAATTGATCAAGGGGAGATGCAAATCCTGCCACTGGGGAGGAACAACCTCATGCACTGGTATATGCTGAGATTCTCTGTGCTGGAAAGCAGTTCTGCAAAGAAGGACCTAGGAGCCCTGGTGGGCATCAAACTGACCAATGCTGCCTTGCAACAAAGAAGGTCAACAGCCTCTTGGGTCGCATTAGGAATAATGTCAGCAGCTGGACGAAGGTGAACCTTCCCTTTGTTCAGCACTGGTGAGACACATCTGTAGTGTTTGGTCTCCTAACACAATAAAAATCTGTTCTTCATGGATTAAATCCAGCACATAATCATTAAGGTGTTTAAAGAAACTGAAACATCTATCACACTAGGAGAGGCTGAGAGAGGTGGGACTGTTCAGCCCAAAGAAAAGGCTCAGGGGATGCCACCATTATGTATAGACATCTAAAGACAGGCAATGAAGAAGGAACCACAGGTTGCCAAGAAAAATTACAAAATATCCATCCTTGGAGACAATCACAACATGACTGAACAGGATCTTGGGCTATTTGGTCTGTCCAACCTTGCTTGAGCACAGGGCATCAGATTAGATGATTTCAAGAAGTTCCTTCAAGACAAAATAATTCTTGATTATTTCAGATGAAACCACCAATGCACACTCTAGAAGGAATTTCATTCCTTGCTGACACTGGCCCATACTGAAGGCCAGACATTTATTGGAGACCAAAAAGTGTAGAAGGAAGTTAAATTTGTTCACAGGAGTGAAGGACTGGTATGAGAATACCTTTAATTCTTAGAAAAATTATGCTTGAAACATATATTACAATTTAAAAATGCTCAGTACAGAAAAAATCTGCATACTAATACAGACTAAATGTATAGGTTTATATAGGAGCAAGCATAAATCTACATGAATACAAAAATATTTTTTTGGTGGAAGTACTGCTTTCATTCTTTGAAACAGCTAAACTCTGTTCTTCAGTCTTGAATATTGCACAGGACTGCGCTAATTCTGCCTACATGTGTTTATTAACATTGTCATCATCAATGAAATGCAAAAGCAGTACTGCTTAGATGTCAGCAAATATTCAGAGAAGCACAAAATAGAATCATTTGGCATGGGGTCATACTAAATGAATGAAAATTCTGCAATGATCACCATGCTTTTGAGAGCTTAAATTAAAGTCAGCTTCCTACAAGCAGGGACAACATGCTCCCACCTTATGTGCACAGAGAAAGATAATGGCAGTCTTTCATAGAATCATAGAATGGTTTAGGTTGGAAGGGAACCCAAGGATCATCCAGTTCCAGCCCTCCACCACAGGCAAGGACACCTCCCACTAGAACAGGTTGTTGAAGGCCTCATCCAACCTGGCCTTGAACACCTCCAGGAAGGGAGCATCCACAACTTCCCTGTGCAACCTGCACCAGTGTCTCACCACCCTCACTGCAAAGAATCCTTCCCTAACATCTACTTTGAATCTCCCTTCTGCCAGTTTATACCCATTACTTGTCGTCATGCCATTACAAGACTTTGTCAATAGTCCCTCCCCAGCCTTCCTGTAGGTCCCCTTCAGATACTGGAAGGCCACTCTAAGGTCTCCTGGAAACCTTCTCTTCTCCAGGCTGCAGAGCCCCAACTCTTGTAGCCTGTCCTCATAGGAGAGGTGCTGCAGCCCTCTGATCATATTTGTGGCCCTCCTCTTGACTCACTCTAACAGTTCAATGTCCCTCTTGTGTTATCATCTTTTAGATTACGATGTCCAGTGTTCAGATCAGATAGAACAAGGTGTACTGTAATAAGTCCTCATCTGTCACAGGGGACAACGAAGCAAAAAGGAAGGCAATGGTACTTTCCCTTCTTGGGAATATGGAGTTAAATCCAAGGAAGAAATGAAGCACTTCACTGTGTCTCATAAGGCTCTCTCTTTATCCTTTCTCATTTGAAATCATATAGCCCTGAGATAAATGTGTAGGCTCCCTCCAATATACTGCAAAATATTCACAGATCACAGCAGGCAGAGATTTTACAGGAGACAGCACACAGGGAGTTCATGAACATTGCTGAACAACCCATCCAAACAACTGCTCAGACAGCTGGAATCATTCGTCTTTTCTGAAGGCCTGCATTTCAGCCAGAAAAGTAGTCCAATTTCACACTAGTAAAAATGGAATTACAGGAATATTTTCTGGTGTATGCCCAAAATAGTTTTCCAACAGCCAAAATAAGAGCCATGCCTCAACATCTCACTCCCTCTGGCACCCTTGGGAGTAATAACATTCACTGAACAAAATATCTGTAGAGGAGGAAATGCACCATTCACCAGTGTGCTACTTGATTTCTAATCTAAGATGAATTAATCAATGCAAAACAATCTCTTAACAAATGTTTTACCTCGCTTATCACAGGATCACAGGATATTAAGGGTTGGAAGTGACCCAAGGAGATCATTGAATCCAACCCCCATAATATCTTATAATCTTGATAAGGAGAAACACTGATCAATGGTGTAGATAACTAAAAAGAAGGTTAATTCTAACAACCTTCTTCATTCAGACAATTGTTTCTAGACTATCTGCTAAACCCTGCTCTGAAATTAACAGGGGGAGAAAACCCCACTTGTACAATATGTCTTTTTTATTACAGTAGTAAAAAGTTTGGATTCTATGCAAGAGTTGAAAACATGGAAATCATATTCAGTCACCGAGTCCTCCTTAAAGGATACAAACTGCTTTTCAGTGGCTGTTACATTGTACTGTCAGTGATTATCTAAGCCTGAAATAATAACAGCAACCACAACATTAGTAATAGTAGTAATTTTTTTTTAATGTATCTTGGATAGAAGCTATATTTTAAAAAAATATTTATCCAGTGTCCTTTCATGAGTTCTTGAGCACTTTAGAATCACAGAATAATAGAATCAGCCAGGGTTGGAAGAGATCACAAGGATCATCTAGTTCCAAACCCCCTGCCATGGGCAAGGACACCCTACCCTAGATCAGGTTGGCCAGAGCCTCATCCAGCCTGGCCTTAAACACCTCCAGGGATGGGGCCTCAACCCCCTCCCTGGGCAACCCATTCCCGGCTCTCACCACTCTCATGCTGAACAACTTCCTCCTCACCTCCAGGTTTGCTTAATCCCCCCTAGTCCTCTCGCTATCTGATAGCCTAAAATATCCCTCCCCAGCTTTTTTGTAGGCCCCCTTCAGGTACTGGAAGGTCACAATAAGGTCACCTTGGAGACTAATTTTCCATCTTGGCACAGGACCTCACCATCTCCACTGTAATTGTAAAAAAATGTAACCTGTCTTGTTCCTTGTTTTCAAGTGTAGGATGGAATTTCTCTCTTTTTTTGTTCTTTTTCACTTCTTATAGCAGTATGTAGAAATGGTAGCTTTTAATTTATGAACATGAGAGAAAAAGATAGACTAATATGACATGACATGAAATGAATTTCATAGAATCATAGAACAGTCTGGGTTGAAAGCAACCTTCAGAAAGTTGTCTAGTCCAACCACCTTTGCAGTCAGCAGGGACATCTTCAACTACATCAGGTCACCCAGAACTCCATTGAGCCTCACCTTGAATATCTCCAGGGATGGGACCCCAACCACTTTCCTGGGCAACCTCTTCAAGCTCTACTGTTTTCATGGTAAAGGACTTGAATCTTAATCTACTCTACTCTAGTTTGAAGCCATTGCCCCTTATGCTGTCCCCGTAGGCCTTTGTAAACAGTCTCTCTCCATCCTTCTTGTAGGCTCCCTTCAGGTACTGGAAGGATGCTATTAGGTCTTTCAGGAGCCTCCTCTTCTCCAGGCTGAACAAGCCCAACTCCCTCAGTCTGTCTTTGCATCAGAGGTGTTCCAGACCCCTGATCATTTTCATGGTCCTCCTCTGGACTCACTCTATCATGTCCATGTCCTTCTTGTGTTGAGGGCTCCAGACTCCAAGTGAGGTCTCACCAGAGTAAAGTGGCAGAATCTGGATCTGCTGGCAATGCATCCAGGATGCAATGACTGATGCAGTTCAGGATGCAATTTGCCTTCTGGGCTGCAAGCTCACATTATCTGCTCATGTCCAGCTTCTCATTCATCAGCACCCACAAGTCCTTTTCTGCAGAGCTGCTTTCCGTCATCTCAGCCCCCAGTCTGTATTGACAGTGAGGATTTTTTTTTTCAATTGTTTCAAAGAGGATTTTTAAGTTTTAATTTTTTAAAATTAATTTCTCTACTGGCCACATATTGTGGTGTGAATCAGTCCTTTGTAATGCATCTGATACAAGAAATGAGTGCCATGTCCACAGATACAGTTACTTGTCAGAGTGAAAACAAGCAGTGGCCAAATCAATATCTGAAACTGTACAGAAGAAGAGATGCAATGCCTGCCAGGAAGCACACGTGACAGGCAGAAAATGATGCCTGAAAATCAGGCAAGGGAAGATATTTTATACTACATCAAGTGGTATCCTGGAAACAAGGCGTGCTTTCTAACTCCTGACTTCTTTTGCTCTGTATTCTCTTCTTAATCATCATCACCCCATTCCATCATCACCATTGACTCGGGAATGAATCACACTATTAATCACAATGTTTAAGATTTTCTCCTGCACACAACATTTTATCACATTATGACGATTCTTTAAACTCTCTCTTTTCGCTTTCATTCTTCTATCCACAGATAACTGCCATAAATAGCAACTCCCTTTGGGATTTACTGGAGTGTTACTTTACTTGCAATCATTTCTAATGTTATAGAGCAAATCTAAATGCAGTCTTTGAAATGTAACAAGAGCTACATTAAGGATCCATTCCAGTTAAGCTCTTTCATTAATTTTATTGTATTTGTAGCCACTGTTATCTTGAATACTTCTCTTCTCCTCTAAGTCCTTGGAGCTTTAAAAAAAAAACCCTTAAATTCAAATACTATGAATTGTGACTGCACTTGGCTTTGAAACTGAAAATATTTTTTTATGGAAAATAAATAAAAACAACATCTAATTGTGTAATTTTTAATACTTACCTTTCTAGATTTCCATCTTACTTTCCAATACTATATTTCTTGTACTACAGTAATAATGATTTTCTGCACTGCAACAGTGATCTTCAATTTAATTACTGCCGAGCGCTGATCACTGTAGTATTTAAGACCCTTGCATTCTCCTAGGAGTTTTACTTTGCAGTTGGTATGATGTGCTTCAGCAATTTGAAAGTTTTTACACTTCAATGAGCTTTTTTCTCTTCTGATTTCTCTTCTCTTCTTGGCTTAGTAGTATTTATTATTTTCATTATTTTACCTTCATAAATAAGTTAATCACAATTACATTTTGGAATTCACGCTTGCTGTGTTCTTGTCATGAAGTCAACACACAAATCCCTTCTGTATGTGTTATCATGTGGAGAGGCTCATCTTTCACAGCTACTCCAGAGCTTCATGGTACCAAAATATTCAAACAGAAATGTTAAAAAAGCATAAAGAGTTGGGTTGATATCCGTGCTTATGTGAGCAGTCATTTACAGATGACACAAAACTGAGAGGAATATCTGAGTCACCTGTTGCTTGTGTTGTCATTCAGTGGATCCTCAACAGGGTGGAACATTTCATAGAAAGGAACCTAATGAAGTTCCACAAAAGGTTGAGGTCAGAATCATAGAATCATAGAATCAACCAGGTTGGAAGATCATCCAGGCCAACCTAGCACCCAGCCCGATCCAGTCATGGAGACCATGGCACTAAGTGCCTCATTCAGTCTTTTCCTGAACACCTCCAGAGACAGTGACTCCACCACCTCCCTGGGCAGCCCATTCCAATGGCAAATCACTCTCTGGTTCAGGTTCAGATTTTCTTTGTTTTTCCTCAGTAATGATTCAATAATTTAATTTCCTTTAGTTGATAGATTTTTTAATTGATAGATAGTATATTTAAGGCTAGGAGTTTATTATAGGATATAGGATACTATAGGATATAGATTATAGTGATATTACAGGATATTTTTTCCTATTTTTTTTCTTTTTAAGGATAAGGATCATGTGAAAACAAAACAAAACAAAAAGAGAGGTAACATGGTTATGATTCTGGCAAGATTAATATGGCAAAGATTATCGGATTCAGTTTTCATGCCAGATTAGGCACTGGTTTTCTGTGGTATAAAATGATGTCACACTTTAAAAAGCTGGCTCATGGTAGGCATGATGGCTTATGCAAGTTGTATGCTCAGACATGTTTATGCTAATTTCACACCATTGCATTCACAAAAAGAAAAAAAAAAATAAGGGGAAAAGAGAGAGAAGGAAATTTCTCTAGTTAGCCTAGGGCATCCCCTTGGATGAAGCCCAGAAGAGGCAAACAGCCACTTTCTCCTCCCCACCCTGCAGTGGGAAATCTAAGAAGGCCAAAACTATTATTTACTCAGCCAAGGTTAGTGCAGAAATCAGTACAGAGGAGTTAAGGAGCAAGAGGCAGAAAGGCAAAGAAAGGTAATTTATACAGCGGATTATACACTTGTCCTGCAAACAAATGAAATTATATAGATTTATCTTATTGTTATTCTTCTGCCACACCATATGCAAAGAAGCTACTTTCAGTGGAAAGGGCAGGTTGATGAAATTAGGTTGATAAGTCTGCCACTAGAGAAATCAGACTTCTTTTCCTTGGATACAATTTTACTGCCATTGCTACTTAATCAAACAACGCAAGGTTGTTTTGTTTCATGAGAGGAATATACTCTGGATGTATTTCTCTATAAAATCTTGAAATTCTTTAGCAATATGTTGCCATTCATTGCACAAACTATATTGGTTAGAAGTTGGTTTTCCACTAAAAAATGTGTCATCACCACCCACTGACTCTGAAAGTTATCAAACAAGATTTTATCATGGTGCAGACTGTTTTAAGGAGAACGCTTAAGGATAATAGGCAATTTACTTTCAGCATTTCAGACCTGCAGTAGTGTAGGGAATTTGCTGGATTTTGCAGCTCCTAGTCCTTGAAGTTTCCTTTTAATATTTACATTTCAATTTCATTCAGATTTATTTTTTTTTGTGCTCATTTCTTAAGATTGTTCTTCTTTTCTTCACGTGGCAGGATTAGTGGTTTCTGCTACTGTATTGATAACCATCTCAATCTACCTATTAGCTATTGCTGTATAACCTATGCGCACTTTGTCTGGGGCATTTTCATCATTTTGAGATACTTTCAATTTGTACTTAGTGTAAGCTATATATAACTGTGACTGTGCTAGTTTGAGCCTAGCTAGAATGTTTTGGTGAGAAGAACTAGATGATAGGCTGAGAAATTAAAACAATGGTGAGGTCTACTTCGCTCACAGTCTTGCTGAGATGTGTACAAAAGAAAGGCAAAACAAAGATTAGGTCACTTCTGCTCTGCACTTTGCTTGGACGCTTCATGCTGGGCTGTTCTCTTCTCCTTGC
>WAAF01017422.1:27576-38946 GCA_013400475.1 Tricholaema leucomelas | reverse complement strand
TCATTGGGCATCACCCAGCAGGGCCTGGCCCCATCCTCCTGGCAGTCACCCTTTACATCGAATCATAGAATGTCAGGGTATGGAACAGACCTCAAAAGATCATCTAGTCCAAGCCCCCTGCCAGAGCAGGATCACCTATACCAGATCACATGTATTTATAAACTTTGATGAGGTCACCTCTCAATCTCTTCTTCTCCAAGCTACATTGAATTGGAGACCGGTTTGAATTGCAGAGGACTTTACAGATCACCTTGTTCCAACCCCCACATCTGCTGGAGGGGAAGATACCCCAGAGGAAATCTGTGACGTTCATATTAATGCTTTTAGAAGCGTAACCCTGTTTCACCTACAGATGTAGGTAGCTTTGCTGACTCTGCTTGGAGTGGGAGAGTAAGAGATTGCTGATGTTTTTTATTCTTGGACCACAACACCGAGTGAAACAGGGTTTTGTTTGCAGACCTTAATGGCTTCTAAACAATGCCACCCTTGTGTAGGCTTGCCCTCGACACTGCAGCTGCCCTTAGTGGCTTTCCTTTCGAGGAAATCGCTCCCAATTGTCTTTCCCCTTAATGAGCATTCCTTATTTCTGAGAAGTTGTAACCTAGAGGCTGAGGTTTCATTGTTAGGACAGCACAACTCTGTATTGATGTCAAGCTTGTAGGTCCCTTATCAGTTGTCTGCCTCAGCATATTCAGTCTAGGACAAACATCGCCGAGGCGACTTCATTTACCAAAGTCCCTGCAGTGCTCAGAAATCCCAGATGCAATCAGGGAGTATCAATAGACAGGGGTATAACATAACAAACTGAAATCTCATAGCCCCATGTGCTTTTGTAGCATAGAGACCTGAATTTTCCTCTATGCAGCACTGGAGGACCTGCCAGCCTCTGGGGATCCTTTGCTGCAGTATCCTACGGCTTCCTCTTCAGCAGTGCTGGAGGCTGCTGTGGGCTTTCTCACAGCACACTGAGAAAGTGTTTTACGCTTCCCCAGCATCCTCAGGGTATGCCTAACTAAATTCACTTCCTTGCAGAATTAATTTCACAGAGTCACAGAATGTCAGGGGCTGGAAGGGACCTTGAAGGATCATCTAGTCCAAACCTCTCTGCCAGAGCAGGATCAGCTATACCAGATCAGATAATTTCCAACTTTGAACTGTGTTTGGCTACCATGGCAAAACTGAGTGCTTTGGCATTGGATCTAGATGATTTTTCATGTCCTTTCAAACTCAAACTGCTCAGCGATTTACAAGGTTCATTCACTGAGACCTTATGGGTAAAGATTCTCCATCTAACATACAGATGAAGCTCTACAAATATGATAAAATATGATGAATACTACTCCAAATGTATTTTTTTTTGCATTTCTTTAGCCTATATTTTCATTACTAGCAAGAAAAACCTGCCAAAGTTTTGTGTACATTTATCACAGTATCACAATATTATTAAGGTTGGAAGAGACCTCACAAATCATCAAGTCCAACCCTTTACCACAGAGCTCAAGGCTAGACCATGGCACCAAGTGCCACGTCCAATCCTGCCTTGAACAGCTCCAGGGACGGCGACTCCACCACCTCCCTGGGCAGCCCATTCCAGTGTCCAATGACTCTCTCAGTGAAGAACTTTCTCCTCACCTCAAGCCTAAATTTCCCCTGGCATAGCTTGAAGCTGTGTCCTCTTGTTCTGGTGCTGGCTGCCTGAGAGAAGAGAGAAACCTCCTCCTGGCCACAACCACCCCTCAAGTAGCTGTAGACAGCAATAAGGTCTCCCCTGAGCCTCCTCTTCTCCAGGCTAAACAATCCCAGCTCCCTCAAACTCTCCTCGTAGGGCTTGTGCTTAGCCTGTATCTGGGACTAAACTACAGCACTCACTCTAACACCCAATGACCCCTCCTCAGGAGAGAAGGGGAATCAGGAAAAGGAGAGGAGCCCCTGGGCCTGAAATGATAAACACATTGAATGAAACAGCCAAATCGCTATCAATGCCAAAGTAAAGTATACAGAGTTATACTCAGTCCACTGAATGTATGGTGGTCACAGTAAGTGGGAAAGCAGTGAGCAGGAGGAATCCAAGCAGGAGGACCTTTGTCCTCAGCAAACATCCCCTTTTATGCTGAGTGTGATGCTCATGGTATGGGATACACCTGTAGCCAGCTTAGGTCCACTGCCTTGCCTGTCTCCCAACTGTTAACAGCTTGCGGAGCATGGATTCAGCCGCAGCAAAACCAAGGTTTGCAAGTATCATGTGAAATAGAATTCTGACATTTTATTTGGTCAATCCCTTCTTTGCTTTTAATCTTTTATTTAAAGTGCTATAAAACTGCATAAAAATCACACAGAATCACAGAATTAATGAGATTGGAAAGGACCTCTAGGATCATCGAGTCCAGCCTATCGCCTAACCCTTCCAATCAACTAAACCATGGCACTAAGTACCTCATCCAGGCTCCTCTTAAACACCTAAATACAGTTCAAAATGAAAACTGACTGTGAAAAATGAGAAGTGACTTTGAAAGAGAATTTCAGAATCTTACCATTGGTAAAAAAAAAAAAAAGAAATAAGGACAACCTGAAGGTATTTCTGGTGGGATTTTGTTGTTGTTGTGGTTTGGTTTGGTTTTTTTTTATGCTGTTTGGGTTTTTTTGTTTGTTTTGTGGTTATTTGTGTTTTTTTGTTTCTCTAATCTGTGATGGTTTGGGTGTCCCCTGCCCCCCCCCCCCCACTTTTTAGAAATCACCCAGACTAGACTCAGCTGGCTCTGGAAATTTGAATGAAGCTTATATTTACAGCTGGCACAATGTACAAGCAGATATTTACAGTATATACAGTTATAGACAGAAATATACAAGGTAAAAAGGTAATACAGAAACACAACTCCCCTCCCAGAAACCTGAGTCCCCAGGAGGGGCTCTCAACCACCCCTCACCTTCCCCCTACCCCTCTCAACCTTACCCCAGTCCCAAGGAAGAATGGAGGTTCGGCCAAGAGGGTTAAAAAGCAAGGTGAAGCAGCCAAGCAAAGGAGGGTGAGGTTAGAAAGCAAGATGGAGTCCAGCCAGCAGCCACAAGCTCCCCAGCAGGCAAAGTTCCCCAGCGAGGAGAAGAAGCAAATGCCCTAATCTTTGTTTTGCCTTTCTTCTTTACACATCCCAGCAAGACTGTGAGGGAAGTAGACCTCACCATTGTTTTCATTTTACAGCCTATCATCTAGTTCTTCTCACCAAAACATGCTAGCTAGGCTCAAACTAGCACATAATCCTAAATATAGAACTGTTGTGGCTAATAGTCACTGACAGAAAAAGCCCCCTCTACGTTCTGTATACCATAGTGGTATTGTCTGTTCCTGGCAGGGAGCTCAAAGATGTTTTTCCTTGCTGCCTTTAGGTACATGGATTTACATACATCATACACCGTAGCAAGCTGGGTTTGTAAGGCTGATAAAAATGATGCACGAGGGTCACATTGCATTTTGAAAAGGCCACGTGTGGGGGGGGAGGAAAAAAAGACAAGGAAGGAAAAAAAGGCAGCACACAGAAGGAGAAAGAGACAAAAAGGAAGTAATTATCTGTGAAAACAGGACCAGATTTGGCAAACAAAGCTGGGCCCAGAAAAAACATGTACTTCTGACTGTACAGAAGCATGTGGCTTAATGGGGCTCATGTGGGCATTAGGCTGGCTTGGCAAGGAACGCCGCCAGAAGATTGAAACTGGAGCAAAACAGGAGGCAGATATAAATCAACTTCAAAAATGGAGTTGAAAGGAATAGTAAAGAAAGAAGTGTTTGTTATGTACAGAATTAAAAGCTAGCAGCGGGGAAGTACTCCCTTTTATCGTTGGTACGTGTCACTCTACACTCACAAGTGGTTCAGGGGGCCCGAAAACCCCCAGCACCACATGCAAAAAGCAAATGTTCCGTCCCAAGCGAGGTACCAAAAAGGTAGTGAATTGGCTCTGCTGTTTAATGCCAGAGCTTCGCCTAGTTATTACACAGGCTTTCTTTCAGGTCACTGCTGAGCTGGGATGTGCCACACAGAGTACCCAAAAGCGTGCCTGCTGGGGACATCCATTGCTTTCACCCCTCTGAGCGGTCCCAGGAGCTCCCTAAAGGACAGCCTGAAGTCAGCAGTGTTTTTGGATAGCCCCCTCTGTGCCTGTCAGCAGCACACTCGGGATGACAATTTGCAGAGGAGGTTGTGTGGGTGGGAGAGGGAACACATGTGGTGTCCGAGGCCATAAGGCAGCAATACCGTCCAGCGCTCTCCTGGCAGTTTTTGGGCTGTGAACAATGGTGCTTTGTGTGTGCAAGGGCTCCCTACCAACCTTGGAGAGGGAGCCAGCAAGGAGAGCAGCTGTGGCTCCCACCACGCAGCCCAGTTCCCCCTGCTCTCCTCCACAGCCGAGTCCCCCTCTTCGCTGCCGGCAAATGGAGCTCCCAAGTCCAGCCATAGTGCTGGGTGGGTTTTGCTCATGCCCCTCACCAGCAGCTGGAAGGACATTGCTAAGTGTTCAGTCCCACACCATCTATTTTCTTCCTGTCATACAGTGGAGAGAGAGGGTCAGTGAGTACATGAAAGCACAAGCACCTGGCCATGTTCCAGTGGCAAGTCCTATTGCCCTTGCTTTGATGGCTATAAGTGGCGAGTGACAGCTGCACTTGAGCAGGACTTCTCCTCAGATAGTCACAGCTGGCATATTTTTCTGCTCTAGGCTTTTGGGTATAAGGAAATGTGTGAACGTCACGAGGTTCAATAAGGCCAAGTGCAAGGTCCTGCACCTGGGCTGGGGCAATCCCCAGTATTAAAACAGGCTGGGGAATGATAAGATTGACAGCAGGGCTGTGGAGAAGGACTCGGGGTGCTGGTGGCTGAAAAGCTGAACATGAGCCAGCAATGTTTACTTGCATCCTAGAAGCTCAACTCTATCCTGTGCTGCACTAAAAGCAGCATGGTCAGCAGGTTGAGGAAGGGAATTCTGCCTCTCTGCTCATCTGCTGAGACTCCACCTGGAGTGCTCTGCCCAGCTCTGGAGTCCTCAGCACAGGAAGGACATGGACCTGTTGGGGGGGATGCAGAGGAGGGCTGCAAAAATGACTAGAGGGATGGAACTCCCCCTGCTATGAAGAAAGGTGTAGAGAGTTGGGGTTGCTCAGCCTGGGGAAGAAAAGACTCCAGGGAGACCTTATTGTAGCCTTTCAGTACATAAAGGAAGATGAGGACAGATTTATTAGCAGAGCCTGTTGTGACACAACAAGGAGTGATGGTTATAAACTAAAAGAGGGGAGATTTAGACTAGATAGAAGTAAGACTTTTTTTACAATGAGGGTGGCAAAGCACTGGCACAAGTTGCCCAGAGGGGTGGTAGATGCTCCATTCAAGACCAGAGTGGATAGGGCTCTGAGCAGCTTGATCTTGCTGAAGATGTCCTTGCTCACTGCAGGGGGATCAGACTAGATGATCTTTATAGATCCCTTTCAAGCCAAACCAAGCTATGACTGCATGGAATTGTGGTGCTACCTGAGCATTAACAAGTGCCTGTAATGAGGCATTCTAGAAGAAAGCAGATATGTGCTAAATGGACATATTCCAGCAAAACCCTTCAGGAAGGTCTTATCTGCCTTCCAGAAGCACAACTCCAATGCAAACTTGATGCTAAAGGTGAAGATCTGTCCTTGTTTTGTATCATTTGTGAGTTTTGGCTCCTCTGTAAACTTGAGAAACTGTAATCAAAGGTGTTGTAAAATCTGTCTGTACTTCTCTTAAGTGGGAGCTTGCAGGAAGGAACTTGACTGCCTGTCCTTGTGGTTGCAGCATTGCCTGGCAGGTGGGGACTTGTGGCCTGATCTCCATCTCACACTGCACAGTGCAAGGCATTTTCCATTTTCTTTCAAGAAGAGTAACAGCTACCAGAGGAGCTGTGAAAAGCAGCTTGCATGGAAAGATGAAAACCACTCTCTTTTCAGCAGTACTACCTAGTCTGTGTTTTGCAGCCCTGAGCATCTCCAGTGCTTACCCTTCTGGCCATGCTTCCCAGTGGCCTGTCCAAGGCTGGTCTGGGTGGACTCACTGCTGTGGGGCACGGTTAAACCTGCCTCTCTACTTCAAAACAAGGGATGGCAGGGCCAGCTATGGGAGACACAGCAACCTCAGGCATAGATGGCAAAGAATACATAAACAGGGAGGTGTGAAACCTGTCTTAGTCTGAAACAAATCCCAAAAGGCAGCTGTCAGCAATGTGCATTATTCCCTCTTTTGCAGTAAACGTTTACTCAGGTGCCACTTAACTGTCACTGTTTCACTCCTTCTCACACAGAATCCTTCTTTCTTTCTTTTTTTATCCCCTATACGTATCCAACATACCAGCAACTCCCAGCCACGATTCCCTGACGTCAGTGCTGGCTGCCAGGGGCTGGGGGCAGGTCTCAGGATGGAGGGAATTGAGCCCCACTGATTCAATTAGCCTCCTGTGACTCACGGCTCAGAGAAGTGCCAGGAATTGATGGGCTTGGGAAAGTACTTATTTTTTTCTAATCAGGAAGGAGCAAATCCCAGGAAGCCCAACAGAGCATATGAACATCAAAGAGTCCAGGGAAAGCAGACTGGCCAAATCCCAGTAGTGTGGAGGCGAGCCCAAGCAGCCTAGCAGGACTCAGTGGAACCAAGAAAAAAACTCATGATATTTTCAACATCTGCATAATCCAGTAAGACAATAAATTATTTGTCACCTAGCTGCAGAGAGCTGATTTTAAAGCTGAGGTCAGGGAAGTTGTTGGCAAGCTTATAGCTTTCGAGTTTATTTCTCTCTCTCTTTTTTTCCCCCCAAGTATGTGGCTGCAGATATTGAATGAACATGAAAAAAAAAAGGTATCTCGATAGATATAATTATTATTTTAATACAACTGCTTAGTTTGACAAAGCATCAATTGTTTGTTTGTCAGCACTGCTGAATTGGTAGTAGACTGTGTTATTTCTAGGGTAAGGATATTCTTTGCCTATCCACAAGCCTATCTCTGTAAGAGGATCTCGAATTCATGCTGCAGCTGATAAGATAATGAAGAAGCCATTATCAGGAATTGTAGTTTTTGTAGCTACAGCTATTCTATCATAATTCAGGTCACTGACTTCTATAGCTCCCTCAGAAGAGGAAAACCAACTCTGGGAAAGAAGGATTTGCTTCTATATTTGCATGCAGAAGAAGGATGGAGAAAGAAAGAGTAAGCCTGATGTATAAAGATGAGTAGGACGGACTAATAAATACTGATAAGAGTACATTACAGAGCAGAAAGTTTGGAGATGGTGGTTATGAATTTCCTTCCTCCTTGGATTTTAAGCTGAGGCCAAGGGTAGACCAAATAATATTAAGTCAGCATAAAAATAGAGACTCTCAAATGGTTTACCCCACCCTTTGACTTTGGCCTGTTCCTGAGTTGATTTAGAAGGGTACAGCTGAAGTCAGAATCTATGACTATTCACAACAGCTAAAGATTGGTTCACCACCATTAAACACTACCAGAATCTTATTCTTATTTACTTCAACTCAGGTGATGAATAGATAAATAAAAATTCCTATGAATGATTTGCTTTATATAACTCCCCTCTAAAAAAAAGACCCAACAACCAAACAGTAAAGACAACAGCAGCAGCCATTTCACCAGAAGCACTGCAATTTCAGAGCACTCATTGTCCCCAGGTATTCTGATAACTTGCTTTGAGATCATTGAGAGGTTACCTGTGATAATGAATGAATCTGAGGGGGAAAAAAAGTAAATATAATAAACCCAACAGAGTGGAACAGCAAAGCTGTCTTACTGAGAAAGAGGGCAGCAGCTGTGGAGGGAAAAGTGTTCATTTCCCTTTGGTTTGGATTGATTTTTTCCACTTAAGAAGCTGAATATCTTTTTTTTTTTTTACTGTGTTCTCACCAAGATTCAAGAAGGATTTGGCCTGTGGAAAGAAGGCCTATTAATCTTGAGATAAATTCTGTCTTCAGATAACTACAACATGAAATTGTAAGGCACAAAAAAAGCCATGGTCATCACCCAGAACCAAGGTGGCAAGGTGGGAGCAGTTCTGTTGAGCTTGGTGCTGATCAATAGCGCTGGTGTGAAAACGATACCCAGAATGAGCTGGGCAGGTGTTTCCTCCTCATCTTCCCCTCCTCATCAGGCTCAGATGTAGCAATATCTGCACTCCACATCCCTGCTTTTATAGCAAGCTGTTATACCAGTAAAGAAGTGCCTCACTGTGGTATATTGCTGAGAGGCCTCACTCATGGATATTTTTATGGACATCAGCTGAAATGTAGGACAACTATCTGTCCACAGACAGTTTGAAGGTCAGGCTTTGTTGTAGTAGCTACATTTAGGGGAAACAGTCATTGAGTTATTATGTAGTATACAATGCTTAGCAGTCACTGAGAGAGTCATTGGACACTGGAATGGGCTGCCCAGGGAGGTGGTAGAGTCGCCGTCCCTGGAGCTGTTCAAGGCAGGATTGGACGTGGCACTTGGTGCCATGGTCTAGCCTTGAGCTCTGTGGTAAAGGGTTGGACTTGATGATCGGTGAGGTCTCTTCCAACCTTGGTGATACTGTGTGATACTGTAACTAAGTCTGCAGCTGTATTTTTAGCCATTATGGAGGTCAGTGGGTTTGTGAATGAAAGCCATGTTGGTGTTGACTTCATTCAGAGCCTAGAATGGTCCCTCAATATCTCTATGCTGATGCCTGTGCAGTTTGTCTATGTGGGTTGATTTGTTACGTGCTCAGTCACACAGTCAAGTCCCAGTCCTTGGATGACTCCAAAAGCAGTGACTTGTGTTGATGTATTTTGATGTATCAAACGTGCCATAAATGTGTGATGCACATACATCTTCCTAGATGAAGAGGTATTACAGTGGTAATCATGAAGGAGGGGGGAGAAGAGATCAGCATGGCTTTATTTTTCACTGCATGTGCTGTGGGGTCACAGAATCACAGAATTAAACCAGGTTGGAAAAGACCTTCGAGATCATCCAGTCCAACTTATCACCCAACAGCTTCTAATCAACTAAACCATGGCACTAAGTGCCTCATTCAGTCTTCTTTCAAACACCTCCAGGGATGCTGACTCCACTATCTCCCCGGGCAGCCCATTCCAGTGCTAATCACTCTTGCTGTGAAGAACTTCTTCCTAACATCCAGCCTAAACTCGCCCTGGTGCAGCTTGAGGCTGTGTCCCCTTGTTCTGTCACTAAATGCCTGGGAGAAGAGACCAACCCCACCTGGCTACAGCCTCCTTTCAGGTAGTTGTAGAGAGCAGTAAGCCCTGAGCCTCCTCTTCTCCAGGCTGAACACCCCCAGCTCCCTCAGCCTCTCGTTGACAAGGCTGTGCTCCAGCCCCCTCATCAGCCTTGGTGCCCTTCTCTGGACACATTCAAGCACCTCAACATCTTTCTTAAGTTGAGAGGCCCAGAAGTGGACACAGTTTCAAGGCATGGCCTAACCAGTGCTGAGTATGATGGAAGAAAGACTTCCTTGGTCCTGCCGGCCATGACCACTGGGAGGACCCTCCACACAGGATTTGATGACCAAGCAGGTCATTTTGCATCCAACAGACATTGGAACTGGCATCTCACATGAGCCTGGTGCCATATCAGCTTCTGAATACTAACACACTACTGATTAACCCCATGAGTTATGATGTGAAACAAACAAAAGCCAGGAGTGTAAAGTAAGAGAGGATGTAAGGAGGGGATGTGAGTGGAAGCAAATATTCTTCAAAAGGCTCTTAGATGTTGCTAGATTTATTAACCTATTCTCTAGGTTTTCCTGCCAAAATAATGCTTGGCAAAAGAGGATTGTTCTTTAAAAGGTTATTGCATGAGCCCAAGGTGGTAGTATCAGTTTTGAAAAGACTTTTGAAGAGCAGCCCACTACTTTTTCAGTTGTATTGCCTCGGCTTTCTTGTTTATTTTCTGCCACCAGCCTCTATTTGATCTGTTTGCTTTGGGTCACTCAGCTTATGGCATAATAATTGTTTGTTAGCAAAAGACATTACTGGGAGGAAGAGTGATCAAAAGGTTGGTACAAAATTAGGAGCCTGGAGAATGGCATCTTCCTCCTTACAGAGACAATAATAAAGCCTGATCACCTCCTTTTGCTGCTGTTCCTTTATCTAACTAATCTGCTTAACTTTTCACAGAGGACATCTCTGAGCTGGTGAGCAACACCAACAGAATGTCCCAGCTTCACTTTTTTTACCCCTCTTAATGCAGTCCTGGCAGTCTCCCTGTAGCAGTTTTAAAGGTGGACAGCAGAGTCCCAGCTCAGATGCCATGCAAAGGCAGGAATCAAAATCATGAAATACAAGGAATAATCAATTAAATTATATGTCTGCTTGGCCTAGAAACTGCTAATTAGGACAAGGCTGTGCAGACTATTTAACAAGTGTGGATATGTGTGAAATAAATCAAATGGAACAAGATGATTAAGGTCGAAGCAGCTCACCAATCTAGGAGAGCAGAGAAAACAGCAAGATCTCTACTGAAGCTATATGAAATTGAAGATACATAACCAAAAAAGGGGCTCTCATGATGATCCCTAAAAGGATCA
The DNA here is from genome assembly GCA_013400475.1 of Tricholaema leucomelas. Taxonomy (NCBI): domain Eukaryota; kingdom Metazoa; phylum Chordata; class Aves; order Piciformes; family Lybiidae; genus Tricholaema lacrymosa; species Tricholaema leucomelas. The sequence goes on along the minus strand of WAAF01017422.1, from coordinate 28,363 downwards.
CTGAAAGTGAACCAGTTGAAAAACAAAACAAAACCTTAAACAGAAGAGGAAGAAATGACAAGCCCATAGAATTGCTGGAATTCAAGTGAAACTGCAGCAACAGGAGCCTTAAATCCTACAGAAACCACTAATTTTTTTTTTTCCAGCTTGGTCTAGGAAGGAGAAAAATCCCTTCACCAGTGGAACAAAGATTAATTTCCTGTAGGAAGGAGCCCCTAAACACACACAAGGAGAATTAGAGAAGCTTCAAGGAAGAGAGATCATGCATTTCTGCTTGCGATAATGACGTTCCCCAGAATATTGAGCAGCAGCCAATACTTTTCAAAAGGTTAAACCATATTTGGAATTTCTTGATGTTTCAGGGATAATTTTTCAAGTAATGTATTATTTGGACTAATTTTTTTTTTTTTTAAGTATTATTAAAATTACAGGCTAAGCTGTCAGCCCACGGCTTGGATGGCAACACTCTGTGCTGGGTTAGGAACTGGCTGGAGGGCCGAGCCCAGAGAGTGGTGGTGAATGGTGCCACATCCAGCTGGCGGCCAGTCACTAGTGGTGTCCCTCAGGGATCAGTGCTGGGCCCCATCCTCTTTAACATCTTCATAGATGATCTGGATGAGGGCATGGAGTCAGTCATCAGCAAGTTTGCAGATGACACCAAGCTGGGGGCAGATGTGACTGAGTTGGAGGGCAGAAGGGCTCTGCAGCGGGACCTTGACCGCCTGGACAGATGGGCAGAGTCCAAGGGGATGGCATTCAATAGCTCCAAGTGCCAGGGGCTGCACTT
>WAAF01017422.1:0-23543 GCA_013400475.1 Tricholaema leucomelas | reverse complement strand
AGCAGAGCCTGGCTCCAGTCTCCTGGCACTCACCCTTTACATATTTATAAACATTAATGAGGTCACTTCTCAGTCTGAGCAGCAGAGCCCCAGCTCCCTCAGACTCTCCTTGTGAGAGAGATGGTTCTGCTCCTTTAATCATCTTTGTGGCTCTGTGCTGGACTGTCTCAAGCAGGGTTAGAGGTAAGAAAGCCAAGCTGCTACTCCTTTGAAGCAAGAAAATGCAATACTCTATTTCAAAAGCCACAGTGGTGTATGTCTGGGGCACAAGGAGATGGGAACACATCGTGCAGCAGGACAAGGACCTTCAAGTCAGCCCACGAATGGCCCTTGCGTGGTTGCACTCAGTTAGAGACAGCTGCCCTGAGGGACAGGGGAGACTGCCCCCACTCACTTCAGAGAGAAGATGGCTGGAAAAAGACACACAGCTAATCAGAATAAAGAAGGGAATACATGAGGTAAACTAGGATTACCCTAGTTTATAAACACAAAAATACTGGCCAAGGGAATGGGATGGGGTTTGTGTTTGTTGCATTTTAGAGGAGATGCAAGCTCACTCAGTGACTGGTGGAACTTGTCCCAGGACATTTTGAGAGCTTTAGCATGATTTTTAAGATAGCATTTTTTTTTTTTATTGCAAGAAATAGTAGAGCTTTTTTTTTCAAAAGGACAGCCTCCTACCCAGGAGGGAAAAAAATATGGAAGGAAACTCTTGCATTTCAGAGGGTAAATCATAGAATCATAGAATGGTTTAGGTTGGAAGGAACCTCAAGGATCATCCAGCTCCAACCCCCTGCCATAGGCAGGGACACCTCCCACTAGAGCAGGCTGCTCAAGGCCTCATCCAGCCTGGCCTTAAACGCCTCCAGGGAGGAAGCATCCACAAGTTCCCTGGGCAACCTGTGCCAGTGTCTTACCACCCTCACTGTAAAGAACTTCCTCCTAACATCCAGTCTAAATCTCCCCTCTTCCAGCTTAAACCCATTCCCCCTCGTCCTGACATTACCAGACCTTGTCAATAGTCCCTCCCCAGCCTTCCTGTAGGCTCCCTTCAGATACTGGAAAGCCACTCTAAGGTCTCCTCGAAGCCTTCTCTTCTCCAGGCTGCAGAGCCCCAACTCTCTCAGCCTGTCCTCATAGCAGAGCTGCTGCAGCCCTCTGAGCATCTTCGTGGCTCTCCTCTGGACTCGCTCCAGCAGTTCCATGTCCTTCTTGTGTTGGGGGCTCCAGAACTGCACACAGTACTCCAGGTGGGGTCTGAGGAGAGCAGAGTAAAGGGGGAGAATCCCCTCCCTTGCCCTGCTGGCCACACTGCTCTTGATGCAGCCCAGCACAGGGTTGCTGTCTGGGCTGCATGTGCACACTGCAGGCTCATGTTGAGCTTTTCGTCAACCCAGACCCCCAGGTCCTTCTCCTCAGGGCTGCTCTCAGCCATTCACCACCCAGCCTGTATCTGTGCCTGGGATTGCACCGACCCAGGTGCAGGACCTTACACTTGGCCTTGTTAAACGTCATGAGGTTGGCCTGGGCCCACCTCTCCAGCCTGTCCAGGTCCCTCTGGATGGCATCCCTGCCCTCCAGCAAGTCAGCTGTGCCACACAGCTTGGTGTCATCTGCAAACTTGCTGAGGGTGCACTCAATTCCTCTGTGCATATCACTGACAAAGATGTTAAAGAGCACTGGTCCCAGCACTGACCCCTGAGGAACACCACTTGTCACCGGCCGCCAGGTGGACATTGTGCCCTTGATCACCACTCTCTGCATGCCACCATCCAGCCAATTCCTTATCCAGTGACTGCTCCACCCATCCAGTTTGTGCTTTTCCAGGAAAATCTAGGAAAAAACTGTCTTTTGGGAGAGCAGTTCAAAAAGTGGCTGTGTGATGCAGGATTTTTAACTCCCTTCTCTAATGCAGTTTATACCAACCACTTTGAAAGAAAATTAGAGTTGATGGACCATTATGTGTAGTCCCTGTGACTCCTGGGAGCCAATTTCTGTTATACTATGCAAGCTTTTTCACAATTAGGGGCAGTAGTAATGCTGTACCTGGTAGCTGTTTGTTGTTTAAATGGAGGAGGATGAGAGCTATTAAAGATCTGGTTTGATTTCATAAAGAGGTTATATACTGGCCTGAAAGTAAAAAAAAAAAATCCCTGTATCCTGCCTTTTTCAGTTGCTCTTAGGAAGAAAAGTGAAAACAAGAAGCTGTAAGGAAAGAGTTGAAAAGTCATGAGAGCCTTAAACTAAACCATGGTTTGTAGAGACTTACACAGCAGAAGCTTCAAGTTTCCTTGTCCAAGGCTGTGTGAGCATTTAAGGACAACCTCAGGGCTAAGCAGGTGATTTGGAAGGGTGAGGACACAAAGAGGAGGAGTCAGGATCTCCTCAGATCATTCTCTTCCCCAGGCTTAGCAACCCCAACTCCCTCAGTCTTTCTTCATAGGAAAGGTGCTCCACTCTCTCTGGTCATTCTTGTAGTCCTTCTCTGAAGAAGCTGAATTTTATCTGCTCTTGTGGTGGGTTAGGGACTTCCACCCCCCCTACACTACTGAAATTTACCAGACTAGCTCAGATGGCTTGGAAGTAAGAAGCAGCTCTATTTACAGCAAAGCTAAATTTACAAGCATCTATACCCAATATTTACAATTATATACAAATTAAAGCAGAAATCCAAACTCCCTCCTGGACGAATGTGCTGCCCAGAGGGGGCTCAAAGCTGCCCTCTCTTTCTCTCTCTACTTTCCCAGACAGACAAACAAAACAACCAGCAAAGTTTATGTTGTTTTCTGTTAGCCAAGATTAGGAGAAAAGATATTAGAGCAGACTGAGGAGGAAGCAAATAGGTCCAGAATCCCAGACCAGAGTGGAACACATGATTGACATTTTGGCTTTTTACCCCACTCCTCAATTTTACAACCAATGATCTAATTTCTCCCATTAAAATATTCAAATTAGCCTCAAACCAGCACAGCTCTTTTCCCATGAGAATTAAAGGCTATGGGAATGTGCTAGTTTGAGCCTACCTAGAATGTTTTGGTGAGAAGGACTAGATTATAGGCTGTGGAAGGAGAACAAGGCTGATGTCTACCTCACTCCTTGGCTTGCTGAGATGTATAAGAATCAAAACATAGATAAGGCACTCCCTTCTACTTCTGCTGCTGGGGAACTGGCTGAGCTGCATCTCTCTCTAGCCTCTTTGACTAATCCACTTTGCTTCCTAACCCCCTGGCCGAACCTCCATTCTTCCTTGGGACTGAGGTAAGGTTGAGAGGGGTAGGGGGAAGGTGAAGGGGTGGTTGGGAGCCCCTCCTGGGGACTCAGGTTTCTGGGAGGGCTGTTGTGTTTCTGTATTACCTTTTACCTTGTATATTTCTGTCTATAACTGTCTATACTGCAAATATCTGCTTGTATATTCTGCTAAGCTGTAAGTAATAAGCTTCGTTCAATTTCCAGAGCGGGATGAGTCTAGTCTGGGTGATTTCCAAAGTGTGGGGGGGTGGGGAACACCCAAACCATCACAGGGAAAAAACTCATATGTGCAGTACATCATCCTCAGCCTTGACCTGCAACCAAAACTTTATGTACTCTGGCTTAAACAAGGTGAGTGGTCAGGATGAACAGACCATCATCACAGTTCACCTTCTGAAGGTGACAACTGTTGGACATGCTCTAGAGCAGCATCAATAAGACAAAGTATGTCAGGTCTCAAAGAGCTAAAGGCTACCACTAACAAACTTTGTAGCTAGATAGGGTTATAGCAGATAGCTAATTAAAAACCTTTCCCTTGCTCAGCTGTTATTGATAGTATATACATAGCATTGATACATACATATCAATATACACATGTATATATTGTTATATGTTGTATCAATGTTGATACTATATACACATATATATGCTAAGCTTCTAGGTATGACTTTAAACACAAATATTGAAGTTATGTATTATTTAAGTGCACCAAATGAGATTTGTATTCAATATTCAGGCTTATCTGCTCTCGTCAGACCCCACCTGGAGTACTGTGTGCAGTTCTGGAGCCCCCAACACAAGAAGGACATGGAACTGCTGGAGTGGGTCCAGAGGAGAGCCACGAAGATGCTCAGAGGGCTGCAGCAGCTCTGCTATGAGGACAGGCTGAGAGAGTTGGGGCTCTTCAGCCTGGAGAAGAGAAGGCTTCGAGGAGACCTTAGAGTGGCCTTCCAGTATCTGAAGGGAGCCTACAGGAAGGCTGGGGAGGGACTATTTACAAGGTCTGGTAATGTTAGGATGAGGGGGAATGGGTTTAAGCTGGAAGAGGGGAGATTCAGACTGGATGTTAGGAGGAAGTTCTTTACAGTGAGGGTGGTGAGACACTGGCACAGGTTGCCCAGGGAGGTTGTGGATGCTTTCTCCCTGGAGGCGTTTAAAACCAGGCTGGATGGGGCCTTGAGCAGCCTGCTCTAGTGGGAGGTGTCCCTGCCTATGGCAGGGGGTTGGAGCTGGATGATCCTTGAGGTCCCTTCCAACCTAAACCATTCTATGATTCTATGATTATTCATAGAGGTGGTAAAACCCCAAAGCCCTCCAACTCGTCCTGTCCTCATTCAGTCGCTCCAAAGCACGTGAAGGTGAAATAGATAGCAAGCAGCAGGGGAGTTTGTGGTGACATCAAAGGGGAACAGAGTGAAGAAAGCAAGGGCAGTCAACAGCACTTCTAGCAGAATAGATGGTAGCTGTTTTGTGAGTGTTTTCCACAGATAATGAACAGAGAAATGGTGACACAAAGTTAATTACAAAAGATATGACTGCGCTCTAATGGCTAATTACTGCCCTGTAAGCTGACAAATGCTAAAGCCTCCCAGTTTCACTATTAATAAGCTGCACCCAAGCGCTTGAATTAGATGCCAGCCTAGAGAATGAGACACAGGCAAAGATCTTAGTGCTTTGAAAAGCCCTCTCAGCACCCAGGTTTAGCTCTTGTGCCTGATCTGCCCACACATCCCCACATCAACAGGCAGCTCATTAATCAAATCTCCTGCTTTGTTTTCCTCTCATTTGATATCCCAGCAGGGCATTTCTCTCAGCAAAATCATCTAAGTAAACAAGAATATACCCTGGGCTGGAAATCTCTGCCCTTGGAATAAGCTTCTGGCAAGCAAGTCAGACAAAAAACAAACCCAAAACGGGGGGGTGGAAATGGATGAGTGTGACACCTCCTCTCCTCCTCCTCCTGTGGAAGTTCTTTGACTTGGGAATAGAGAGGGAGTTGGAAAATGCTCATTAACAACCCCACAAATATTTATTCCAGAGCTTAGATAAGGAGCCATTACCTTCCTGGAAGACATCATTAAGGGTATGAATGTAAAACCAATAAAGTCATTACTTTCAAGGAAAGATAATGTTTGCCATTTTAGGCCCTGAATCTCTTCTCAGCAAAGTGATAAGAAGATCAGCTGCCTTTACTGGTGTGTTGCCTTAAGATATTATTCCTGATAATATTATCAACCACAGCAAAAAAGGCCAGACTGGTGCCAGTCCCACCGGGATCTTGTGTGTTTCTTACACTTTCCAGCCACAAGCAAGAAACGTCTATTGTATCATCACAGTATCATAGCATCATCAGGGTTGGAAGAGACCTCACAGATCATCAAGTCCAACCCTTCACCACAGAGCTCAAGGCTAGACCATGGCACCAAGTGCCACGTCCAACCTTGCCTTGAACAGCTCCAGGGATGGCGACTCCACCACCTCCCTGGGCAGCCCATTCCAGTGTCCAATGACTCTCTCAGTGAAGAACTTTCTCCTCACCTCGAGCCTAAACTTCCCCTGGCGCAGCCTGAGGCTGTGTCCTCTCGTTCTGGCGCTGGCCACCTGAGAGAAGAGAGCAACCTCCTCCTGGCCACAACCACCCCTCAGGTAGTTGTAGACAGCAATAAGGTTGTGCACAGTGAGACCAAAGAGCTGAAGCACAAGACCCAACTCCACTCATATTCATTCGTTATGCTTCAGTCACAGCAGTGCCTCAGCCACATGTGTCCTTCAAGAAGTAAAAATCCCTCCCCAGCCAGTTTGTTGAGGGTCACTGCCACCTCCTCAACCAGCAGAAACTTTTCCATGTGTATCAGCTACTTGATGCCTCTGGAAACTGTCAGAAGAGAGTCAGCAAAAAGGGCAGCTCCTATCAGGCATCTCTGACATGCAGCAGCAGCAACCCTAATCTAACATTTTGGATGAAATGGTGAGAAGCAGCAGCTTTCCTACTGCTCAGGCAATACAGGCATTAATGCTGGCTCTTGAAGCTGTGCACCTGGGCATTGCTGCTCTTCTTGATAGCAAAAATCAATGATCTCCTCTCCAGTTTGGGATTCTCTGTGTCCCATCTGTCTTTTAGACTAAGGGAGTATTTTGCACTGAGCAGCATTAACTGCTTTGATTCCTACCTTTGCTCTGACTTGGAAGAACCTGATCTTGTTTAATAGAGGGGGCATGCTGGGGAGTGAAAGGAGGAAAAAGAAGATGACTGCACTAATAATTTCTGTGTAATTAAACTGGTGTGGTCAAGAACTGGAGAACAAGGCTGATGAGGGCTAATTCTAACTCTAAACCATTACCAAAACCTACTTTCCACAGCAGCAGGAAGCCAGTGATGTAAGTGGAATTTCCAACAGCCTAAGAAACAGGATAATGGAGGTTGACATGTGGATCTCTGAAACTGCCTCAACAGTGATCAAGAAATTTCTTTGGTTTAAACTTGGGCTTATAAGCAGGAGTCTTTACATTTTTTGGCACTCCACCCCCTCTTGTTATTATAAATACAGCTATTATGCTGTATTGAAAGCAATCAAAGCTTTTATATTCACATTTTGGTTTATATTACCCATTAATGTTGTGATTTAATCTGGTTGGAACTCAAAGTAACGCATTCCTTGAGGAAAGGTTTTTGTGAACTAAAAAAACTGAGGTAGCAATGCAAAAAGAAGGTGTCATAAAGTTTAGCTGTTTAGTACAACACACTCTGTGTCTATTTTGGTGTCTAACAGGAGTCTGTCCATCTGCTGTCATAGCAGTCTGAGAGACTGCATGTTTTACCCTCCATAAGACAGTAAGGAGATGGACAGACTGGGCAAAGGCAGAACATCTCCTCACCAGCAATCACACCAGCAAGTGGACCTACATCAGCTCATCCTAGCTACAGAAATTAGATGAGGATTTGGCCTTGCTCCTGGGGCAGTAAATATCACTAAAATGATATTTGCACCTTGGATTTGTGGCATGGTCACAGCTGATGCCCTATACACATCTCAAAATATCAGTAGTTTTGCACGGTGACTGAGGGCATTAAACTGCAGGGTATTAAAGTGTGGATCACAGCCCACGTGCTTCACATACATGTTTTAATACTATCAGACCTCTTTCTTTGGGAATGGCTGTGACATATGGAGGCAAATTCATTTTTGGAAGAAGTAGTAAAAGTTTCAGAAGGAAAATGTGTCAAAACCAGAAGGAGGGTGGGCTTTATTGGAACACCATGATTTAAAAACCTCTTTGCCAGCCACATTAAAAACTAAGAAGTTGCAAGCTTAATTGCCAGGGCTCCATTTTACACAGACTGCATTTATAGATAGCAGTTGTGATTGCTGCCTGATGATTGATTAATCTTTCCTCAAGCACTGTTTTGTTTTTCTCTTTTAAATCTTGAAGCTGCCTCTGCAAGTGCTTCTCATTCTGACCTGCCTTACTCCGTGCTTTAGCTCACAACCCAGTGAAACTTTGATGCTGGGTGAAGTCTCCCTCTGCAGCAAACAGATTCCCCACTGCAGAGCAGTTTTGTGCCTTAAGGTTTTCTTCACCAGAGCTTTCTGGACTTGGAGCCCAGAGAAATTGGTGACTTCCAAGGGCTGGAAGAGAAGTGGTCATTTGTAATGAAAGAGAGAGAAAGCCATTTCAAAAACATCCCCTAACCTTCAAGTGCCAAGGAGAAAGATGAGTTTTGAGTGAGGTGTTGGCTACTCTCTAACCATCTGGGTATGGTACAGCTGACCTTCATCACAGGGAGGTGATGATGCAGTAGAGGAAATATGCAGGTCAGCATGTAGTCCAGCAGAGATGTTCTATCAATTTCAACATGCATTTAGGGGAGAGGACAGACACTGAATATATGACCCTGTTAGGGTTTCTGTAGCAGCAGGAAGTAAGTGTCAAACCAGTGTTTACCTGACTTTGTCACTTAGCATTTTCCAGTAGTGCAGCTGTTCTTTCAGATGGGGGAATTAAAAACAGTTGGTTTGTAGCTACCTTTATTGCTCTTGCTGTCAGTATTCTATTCTATTCTATCCCTCTACCACAACCATTTTGGACCTCTTGCTGTTTCTCACATCCGTATCTTACAGATACTACCAACAGGGAGAAGATAGTAGACTCCTTGTGCAAGTGACTGTTTTCTGTCTCTCAGTACAAAGAGCTAGGATACATTCCCAGACAGAGCCACTAGCTGCATCTTGGGGCAGTTGAGCAGAAGAACCATTTCAGTGCATCAGATCAAAATAACTCCTTGCACAAGGATTTACCTACCTGTATTCACCAGCATGGCTTGCATTTGTGTTATATATGAATACCTTGAGAAAACAGTGCAAGAACTCTGGGAAACCTGATCTAGTGTGTGGTGTCCCTGCCCATGGTAGGGGGGTTGGAACTAGATAGTCCTTGGAGTCCCTTCCAACTCTGACAATTCTATGATTCTGTGAACTGAAGCTTGAAACTTGCTATATAAAATCTTGGGGTAGCAAGAGCACTTGATTACATACTAGTTGCATTCTTGTGGTCATTTCTCCCTGTTTCATTAAAGATCACCCAGAAGCAATAGCCATAGCCCACATTTACTATGTGTGATAAAAACAAACACATTGTAGTGTCTACAACTACCCAAAGGGAGGCTGTAGCCAAGTGGGGGTTGGTCTCTTCTCCCAGGCAAGCAGCAATAGAACAAGGGAACACAGTCTCAAGTTGTGCCAGGGAAGGTACAGGCTGGATATTAGGAGGAAGTTCTTCACAGAGAGTGATTGGCATTGGAATGGGCTGCCCAAGGAGGTGGTGGAGTCACTGTCCCTGGAAGTGTTCAAGAAAAGCCTGGATGAGGCACTTAGTGCCATGGTCTGGTTGACTGGACAGGGCTGGGTGATAGGTTGGATTGGATCTTGGAGGTCTCTTCCAACCTGGTTGATTCTATGATACTAACACACTTCAGAGTCCTTACACAAGTGTGAAAGAAATTAGTACAGAAATACCATTGCCTTCAAGCTGCCCTTTAAGGAATAAAATCTCAACACAGGAGTATCACAGAATGACAGAAAATAAAGGCATAAGCCATGGATCATCATTTTGCACACCACCTCTGGAAACAGAATTCCCTTCAGTGTTCTGCTGGGGCACTGAATTAAGATTCATATAGAAAGGAAAGTGCCACCTCTTAAATCACCAGAGTCACTTGTTGGAACACTTTGGTTTTCTTTGGATGCTTCTCAAAGTCAGACCAGCCCCAAGAGCTGCATTACTTTAAGATGTGGCAAGATGACAGCCTCAGACACTGTGGCTGCAGCATACATTACCATCTGTAGCCAGCCTCACCTCACCCCTTGGCTTACATAGCCACTACGTGGGGGTGCAGAGAGCCATTTTCTGCATGGCTTTCCTGTCTGTTCAGCCAGATTTAAAACAAAAGCTAATCTTTGACTGCAGATTTCTTCCACAATTTGAATGCCATGAAGTAACTCCTGATAGTAACTTGCTGCCTACGATGCCTTTTTTTCGTGGAGCTATTGTAGGAAACACTGTGCCAAGCTAAATTTAAAACAAAGAAGCCTATGAGGAATGAAACTTTACAAGTTCTGGTCATATCTAGTTCTTAAGAAGGTTAATGCTCAGCAATTGACCAGCCTTTAAGGGACTTTTAAATCAAAGTGAGAAATGAAACCAAAGTTCCAAGGGTGAGACAGGAAGCAGAAGAGAGCAGTGTAAATTGAGAAGTTCTTGCTCAGAACAAAACAGAACAGGCTGGGATAAATTTCTTCCATGGGATAAAGTACAGACATGCCAGCAATGTCATTGTAATGCAAAACAAAGCTCTGGAAGTTTATTGCACTGGAAACAAACAGACCAGCAAGCCCAATGTGCTTTATTTCATAATCTCCAATATCTTCCTCCTCCAGGGATCAACTCCACATCTGGTATAAAATGCTGTTTTATGGTCACAACTGAACTATATGAATCTACTGAGATGTTGCATCTGTCCTTTGATGCTCAGAGATGTTTTGGGGATACATGCTTGCCAGTGTCTGTATGGTCTGCACTGGCACCCCTACTTGGGTCACCAGAGGCTGTGTAAATGCAGAGGAACACATCATGCAACACAACCATTTTCTGCATCTTCCAGTGTTTGGCTGTTTGCAAAGACCTTCATAGCACAATTATTGTATTTTGACTTTGGCAGGAAAAGAGCTCTGGGCAGGTGTAAAGGAAGCTTGGACTGGGTCAGGAGAAATATGGCCAAGAAAGGAAATGAGTTCAGTCTGGAAAAGAAATTAGGACAAGGACATAGGGATCAGTAGGCGCACAAGTGGGGCTGAAGCAGAAAACAAATGGAAGGGGAAACTCAGAAAGGATGCAGCAGAGAGCTGTGGGGGGAGTGAAGAGGAAACACACATGCACAGGGAGTAATTAGGTGGCTGTGGTAATGAACAGGAAACAGAGAAAAATCCAAAACAACATGGGAAAAAGTAATTTTTTCCCCCTGCCCCTCAGCAATAAGCTGAAAGGTCTTCTTGCAGGGAAGAATTAAGTGCATCTAAGCCAGACTATCTGAAACTTGTGGACATGAAATATAAGAGAGTCTTCACGTGTCGCCTTTTTGTCTGAGATGTGCCATCTGTACTGACACAGATGTGAGAATCACACAGGATTTAGGCTTATAATCTATTGTCACTAAGTGCCTCTAAACCACTGCCTAGATGCTGTCCTCCTGTGTGAAGAACTGAACTGCTGCTTCCCAAGCACCTAGGGAGAGGGTTGGTTTTCATTTCAAAATAAGCTTCTTCACTGAGGTATGTAATTTGCTTCCAAGTGGCACATTCAACACTGAAACGTCTTCCTTCCAGAATCATTAAGGAATACTAAAAGTGATCATCTTACAAGCTTCTGTTCATAAAAAAAAAACAGGAGGTGGGAGTGGGAATTGACAATTTAAAGGAGAAGAGAAGAGAGTTTAAATTCAATTCAGAGTTCTGGAAAGTGACTCCCCCTAGCTCCTCAATAACATGAAGGTTGTCTCAGCGTTTCCACTTTCAGCTCAGAATGAACTTCCAAATAAAGTTAATGCAATCATCCTCCTGGCTCTGATCAATCATACCCTGTCTCTGATGGGAGATGGAGGTGCAGGAAAGCCTACAGTAGGCAATTACAAAACGCCTGGGAGGCAGTTTCTGCTTCAGAGGGAGTTCCTGAAGCGAAATACTCATGTCCTTTTGAAAATCTTACTTTGGAGTTATTTTTAATGCTTCCTATTGTTGCACTGTTAGAAATTTGCATAGGTAAGGAGCAGGATGAAAAACTAATCTGAGGTTGAAATGGAGAAAGTCCCCTTTGAAGCTCTGCCTTACAGCAAGGACTCATTTCCAATTTACCACCCTTACGTGCCCCGCTGCCTTGTATCCCTCAGTCCATTAAGGGGCTGAAATGAAAGGAGGGAAATGGAAATGAAGTAATATTATTTATTGCACTGTTCTTAACCATACTATATGAAAAATAATAGTGTAACATTATAGAAGTCATAGAATCAGTCAAGGGTTGGAAGGGACCACAAGGATCATCTAGTTCCAACCCCCCTGCCATGGGCAGGGACACTCTACCCCAGATCAGGCTGGCCACAGCCTCATCCAGCCTGGCCTTAAACACCTCCAGGGAAGGGGCCTCAACCACCTCCCTGGGCAACCCACTCCAGGCTCTCACCACTTATTGATGCTGTCATCTCAAAAGGAAAACCAGACCACGTCAGGAAACCTCTTGTGACACAGAGATCACTCCTTCCTTAAATATAAATGCTCTGCCTCAAAATGGGGACAGTTAACCTGTTTTGTTGTAAGAGGATTGCCAGAATTATTTAATGATATAAAATAGTCTGTTTTCTCTTGCTTGGAATCACCAAACTGTTTCTGTTAGAGCAAACAGTAACTAAACCCACCAGAAAGCTGACTTCCAACAGAGAAGATTTCAGCTCAGTATTCAGTTTTGATACTTTTAGAAGAAATTAAAACCATAAACATAGAGGCACTTGGCAAATATAAGAAGAGGTGGTCCAGCCATCCATCATCTTCTTTTTTTCCCTGCCTAAAACTGTCTCTCAAGATACAGTTTCTAATTGCATCAGTTCATAGCCTTATCTGGTGAAAGCAAACATAGCTGCAATGAAGGCAAGGTCTTCATGGGGTTTTAGATGGACATTCATTGAGTCTTGGTGATATTGCTATGGAACTAGTTGTCTGTGAAGAGTTCTGCTGCTGCAAAAGCCACAGCTCATTTCTAATACCTAGGTTGTTTTATCAGACTATCTTCCTGATGATTACCTGCCTCGAAGGGTGGTGATTTATCAAGGTATTTTCTCTGAACAAGGCTGCCATTATTCTCTGTGAGCACTTGGAGGAAGCTTACAGATGATTATCTTGTACCCAGAAGTATTTTGGCATTTTATCTGATTAATTGGATATGTCTAATTGAGCTCTTTTTAAATGATGACTCTGGGATATAATCATAAATAGGGTAACGTGAGAGGATGGTTACTTGTTCCAGAGTGAAAGAGCTGCCCCTGGGAGCCAAGACCTAGCTACTTGAGTAGGGCAAGGGGTACCAGTGGTCCTTTTGGCCAGAGCCCCTGGGTGCAAACCATGAGTGTGGCCAGGGCTGGATTTGGGGAGCACCACAGCAGCTTGTGTTGATGCTGGCTCCTCTGCATCCTCTCAGACCCAGGACACAAAATGGCACCAACACAACAGAATCTGTGCTCCCAATGTGTGGCCTTTGTCATTTCCACATTCACCACAGCACTCACTTGGGCAAGTCATAGAATCAACCAGGTTGGAAGAGACCTCCAAGATCATCCAGTCCAACCTAGCACCCAGCCCTGTCCAATCAACTAGACCATGGCACTAAGTGCCTCATCCAGGCTTTTCCTGAACACCTCCAAGGACAGTGACTCCACCACCTCCCTGGGCAGCCCATTCCAATGCCAATCACTCTCTCTGGCAACAACTTCCTCCTAACATCCAGCCCATACCTCCCCCGGCACAACTTGAGACTGCGTCCCCTTGTTCTGTTGCTGGTTGTTTGGGAGAAGAGACCAACCCCCACTTGGCTACAGCCTCCCTTCAGGTAGTTGTAAAGAGCAATGGGGTCAGCCCTGAGCCTCCTCTTCTCCAGGCTAAACAACCTCAGCTCCCTTAGCCTCTCCTCATAGGGCTGTGTTCCAGGCCTCTCACCAGCTTCATCACCCTTCTCTGGACAATATCATTCCCCTTTGAGCCTGATATTTGTAGAATCATAAAATGGTTTGGAGCTTAAAGATCATTTAGTTGCAAGCCTTCACCTTAGGCAGAGACACCTTCCTCCAGACCAGATAGGAGAAGATTCCTTTTCACTCTGTGTGGTTACCAGATGTGGCTATCTTGTCTGTAGAGAAGCACAGGGAAGCAAATGTATGAAGGCTGGAGCAACACGAGGCTCTGATCATAGAGACATGATGTTCCAAATTCAGGGTACTGATTGCAAAGGGGTGGCAATAGTGTCAGTTCTGGAAAAATCAGAACTGCAGCTCTGTTAAAAACATCAACATTTTAACATTGCCTCTGACAGGGATAAGGTGCTTCAACAGCACTTGGTTTGGCTGGGCTTCTTTGGAATGAAGAGCTCAGAAAAAATCCAGTGGATGTACTTAACTTTCTTACATTTGTGGTAAGAGCAGCCCTGAGGGTCTGCAGTAGACCACCAAAGAGCTGTCTCCCAGGGACCTCGAGCAAGGCTGGGGGAAGCAGAAAGCTGGGAAGAGGTACAGGTCTCTTGGAGAAAAGCAACCAGTTAGCCTTACAACACTAACGTTTGAGGCAGCAGCACAGACCAGAGTGTAACCCATGGGGAGCCTCAGAGGTTTCTCACGAGGAAAACGGCAGGTTGAAGAGAATTGCTGTCATTTAACAGTAACTTGGTGTCTACCATCTCTGAAAGCAGGCACTGCACCAGGCAATCAAATCCTGATGAGAGCTTCCTGTTACATGTGCATGAGACGAGAGGAACTGGGTACAGCTTTGCTGCACAGAAATATATGCAAGATGTCTGTAGAGGGGACCATTTGTGACTCTAAATGTGATGGTTTGGGTGTCCCCTGCCCCCCCACACTTTTAGAAATCACCCAGACTAGACTCAGTCGGCTCTGGAAATTTGAATGAAGCTTATATTTACAGCTGGCACAATTTACAAGCAGATATTTACAGTATATACAGTTATAGACAGAAATAGACAAGGGAAAAAAGGTAATACAAACACAATTCCCCTCCCAGAAACCTGCGTCCCCAGGAGGGGCTCTCAACCACCACTCACCTTCCCTCTACCCCTCTCAACCTACATCCATAGATATTTCTGAAACTGTGCACCCAGAAGCTGCTAGAGCAGAGCAGACTAAAGGTGAGCAGATGCTTGGGGAAGGGTTGTCAGACATACAAATCTGGATGTTAGCTGTCACATACAGCCCCACCTACAATCAAGCCGTTTTGCTGGAGCTGGCAGAGTTACACACACACAAATGTCACAGCTGAGTTACCTGGCTGGATTTACCCCACACAGAAAACCAACACAAGGTGGTAGGGCTGGAAAAGCAAATCTACAGCAGAGCTGAATGGAGTCCCACAAAAAGCCCTGCTCGGCAGAGAGGTAGGCTTCTTGCCAGCTTTTAAAAGGCTACCTTTGAGGAGAGATTTGAGGGAAAAGACCCTTTGTGTTTATGCAAAACACTTAGCTGGGAAAGGCTTCTTCAGAGATGCAAAAGGTAACAGCTGCTGTGCCAGCCCAGGGGCTGAAGCAGCAGACACAAAGTGGCCACACTGAATCTCTGCAGCTTGCCTTAGGGCTTTCAAGAAGGGTTTTGTCTCTCCAGTGCTACACACAGAACACTGACACAGAGCCAATTATTAGTTATGTTCTTTTGTCAATTTTCCTGTATGCTTTCAGGGAATAAAGGAAAGAGAAAAGCTGCAGTTGTTCAAACTGCCCTATTTTCTTCAGCTGAAGCCCTTTACCTAGCACATACCAAATGGCTTAGTTTTCACTTCCCTCGTGTGGCTTCCACTGTCAGAGAAACCTATTGGAAATCATTAGCAGAGAAATTAGCAGAAAAAGCTAATGGTTTTAGTCATTTGTGTGCAGCAGTCACCAGATATTTCAAGAGCTGTTAGCTGGAGTATTGTTAATGTAATTTGCAATACTTTTGTTTGTTGCTGTTGGCTCCCTAGGCTTTGCACAATATAGTGAACAAGATCTGACCATGATGGCTCACGAGGGCTGAATGTTCAGCTTCCCCACTTCTGCACAAGCTGCCTTCCCCCTGGCAAAGTGCTGTCAAAAGGAGGATGAGGATAATCACATCTGTAAGGGATGTGAATCCATTTGAAGCACACTGGTGAATAATACTGGTTCTAAAACATTTCATTCATCACAAGTCGTAAGTGTAAGCAGTGTGAAGTAGAAGAGCAGCAGACCAGAAATCACCAAGTCAGCACTTTTTCCAAGAGCACTTGGAGGAGCATGCCCTGCCTCCAAGGTTGGGGATCTTAGAATCATTTAGGTTGAGGAAAACAAACCAAACCAAACCTTAAAATCATCAAATCAAACTGTCAAGTCAGCATTGCCAAACAGCCACTAAACCATCTCTCTCAACACTACATCTACACATCTTCTGAATACCTTCAGTGATAGCAAGTCCAGCACTTCCCTTGGCAGCCTGTTCCAGGGGTTGAAAACCTTTGACATAAAGACATTTTTCCTAGTGTCTAAGTTAAACCATCCCAGCCTCAACTTGAGGATGCTTCCTCTTGCTCTATCACTTGTTGCTTGGAAAAACAGATCAATGCCCATCTCACTAGAGACTTCTGTCAGGTATTTGTAAAAAGTGATAAGGCCTCCCCTAAGCCTCCTTTTCTCCAGACTGAACAACCTCAGTCTCCTCAGTCACTCTTCATAAGACATTGTCCAGACCCTTGACCAGCTTCATTGCCCTTCTGTGCTGTGTTAGGGCAGATCCCTCCTCCAGGAAAGTAATTTCACTACAACTTAGAATTTTGGAAAGTTGGAGAGAAAATGAAATTTTTGTGTAGTTTAAGCTAAATATAATAGTATAAGAAGAATAAACTACTACAGAAAATATAATAACCTTAAGGAAGAAGGGGAAGCAGTAGTGAAGCAGCAAATCAGCAGCAGCTAGAACAGCAGCGGGGGAAGATAGCAGCAGGTGCAGCAGAAGCAGCAAGGGGAAGGTTCAAACTGTGCTTCCAGACATAAGGCTTTGGTGCTCCAGTGAAATTATATTAACTTATCCATTGTTGCCATTATATATCCCTAGAATGTTCACCTCTCTACTCAGAGCTTCCACTTCTAAGTTTTTCTGTTCCTAGGTTTTTTTTATGTCTGAGATAGAAATCTAGCTCAAATGGCCACACCTTCTCTAGACTCCAGCACCTCAATGTCTTTCTTATAGTGAGGAACCTACAACCGAATATAGTGTTTGAGGTGCAGCCTCATCAGTGCAGAATACAGGGGGACAACTACTTAGAGAAGACTGCTAAGATCAACTCCAACCATCAACCCAACACCACGATGCCTCACTAAACCTCATCCCAAAGTGCCATGTCAGGAAGTGCTTTAGTCCTGCCAGCCATACTATTTCTGACACAATCCATGATGCCTTCCTGGCCACCTGTGTTTAATTAGCACTACTAAATTAAACTGTGCTGAGACATGAAGGATCCTTGCATAGAGGCACAAAGTCTATGCTGGAATAAATGCCGCAGCTGTGATCACAGAGAGGTTACCTCCTCTTCCCTTCTGCATGACTGCCACTGAAAAATTATGCTCTCCTTCTGCATACAGATGTTTGAAGAAAGACTTCATCACTTTCATATTATGTTAGGCTTCCCTAACGTGTGCTCTTAATCCTATGATGAATCTAATCAGATGGGCTTTGATGAAAGCAAGAAGGAATTCAAATGTGTACACTGAGTGCTGCAGTGCTGTTTGCTCTCTGTGTGCTCAGGGCAGTTTACCTGCTGCTAGTTTCACTTTAGTCCCCTGGGAATTACACCTGGATCTTACATTTAATGAGAGACTTGCTGGAGAATAAATAGCTCTGCCAGAAATCAAGATAAACACATCACATCATGTTTGCCCTAGATGTAATTTTCAAGGAATTTAGAAGTTAATCCTGAGCAACTGTCTCATAAGAAATTTAATCCCTCTCCTCAACACAGCACCCAGCACAGGTGTTAAAGAACGTGGTTCCTTCTGGAACATCAAGGANTTGTGTTCCAGGCCCCTCACCAGCCTTCTTGCCCTTCTCTGGACACGTTCCAGCACCTCAACATCTCTCTTGAATTGAGGAGCCCAGAACTGGACACAGCACTCAAGGTGTGGCGTGACCAATGTTGAGTACAGGGGCAGAATAACCTCCCTCGTCCTACTTTCCTCTGAAATGATAGTGGCTGGTCTACTTTCCTGCACAGTAGTTAATCCATTGCACCACCACACTTTAAAGTGCAACTCAGCTATGAAACACATGATCTGCAATGTAGATGCAATTGCTTTTTATTCTTGTGCTCTGGAAAAAGTCTCTAAAGAAAATATACTCCTCTCTACCTCACTAGAGGCTTCCATATGCATTCCCATCTGTGTTGACCAGCACAATTAAAGTACTGTAGAGCAGAGAATCTATTCTTTTCAATTAAATAAATGTAGAAGAAACATTCTTTTCAAAGAGCACTTTTCCTGTTTTATCCTACATACTCTGTGCATAATCTATATTCAAGATGAAGGATAATTTTCTGTGCTTCAGGATGCATATGAAGTATTTTTAAAGTACTAAGGCATTATTACAAGATAGGAAATGGCAGTTTCCTCCCTTGGAGCTGTCTGGAATTTTGGATTAAGATATTTCAGCATCTTTAAAGTCACTACTAGTCAGAACTGAAAGATCACCTGTTTCCCTCAATACAGTAGGCTCAAACACTACTTCAACAATGTGCTTTCTTCTTCCTGAAGTCATAGCCATTGGTAATTTTTTCTTCAAGTCATTTTCATTAGTTAAGTGGGTAGGTCACTGCCTGCAGCAGCATGGCATTGATATGTTAAAGGCAAAATCAGTCTTTGATGCATAAGCTATTGGAGGATGATCACTGTCACCTGATGGCAACAATTTTTGGAGTAGCATATTATGCAAAAAACTCTTCAGGGTGAGCAGTCATTATCTGTCACAAAAAGAGCCCTACATAGTGTGTTCTAGAGCAGGGCAGAACTGGAGATACTACAGTCTCAGATGGGTGAGAACCAGCTCCGCCCAGAGCAGGGCAGAACTGGAGATACTACAGTCTCAGATGGGTGAGAACCAGCTCCGCCCAGAGCAGGGCAGAACTGGAGATACTACAGTCTCAGATGGGTGAGAACCAGCTCCGCCCAGAGCAGGGCAGAACTGGAGATACTACAGTCTCAGATGGGTGAGAACCAGCTCCGCCCAGAGCAGGGCAGAACTGGAGATACTACAGTCTCAGATGGGTGAGAACCAGCTCCGCCCAGAGCAGGGCAGAACTGGAGATACTACAGTCTCAGATGGGTGAGAACCAGCTCCGCCCAGAGCAGGGCAGAACTGGAGATACTACAGTCTCAGATGGGTGAGAACCAGCTCCGCCCAGAGCAGGGCAGAACTGGAGATACTACAGTCTCAGATGGGTGAGAACCAGCTCCGCCCAGAGCAGGGCAGAACTGGAGATACTACAGTCTCAGATGGGTGAGAACCAGCTCCGCCCAGAGCAGGGCAGAACTGGAGATGCTACAGTCTCACCTAGCACCTGGGAGGAGATGGCTCTCCCCTATCTGATTCAGAACGCAGGTGAAGTCCCAAGGAGTGACATTTTTAGCATCATTTTGAGACTGCAGTCTGCAGAATCAGTGTGGCAGAGCAGAAGGCAGAAAGCCTTCTTTGCTGGGTAAGCAGCTGAAATCCAGATGGACTGCTATCCCAATTACATGAGCTTTTAAAAATCCATAGGCAATTTCACGGGGGAAAGGGAAAATATAATCAAGCTAATAAAATACATTAATTGTGACTATTTCACCAAGCATCACTAATTAATCCACTCAATGGCCCATGGGATAGATCACTGTGATATCCTGTAATTTGCCAGTACATCTTTGAACTTCTCCAATCATCTGCCCAGCTCACAGAAACAATTTGACTTGGGCTTGGACAATCTGCTTCTCCCAAGGGATTATTGATAATTATAATTTTATAGGTATGGGTGAAGAGGCCAAAGAGTATCAGGGAGTACCAAGAATCCCAGGGAGGTGGTGGAATCACCATCCCTGGAGGTGTTCAGGAAAAGACTGGATGAGGCACTTAGTGCCATGGTCTAGTTGACTGGATAGGGCTGGGTGATAGCTTGGACTGGATGATCTTGGAGGTCTCTTCCAACCTAGTTGATTCTATTCTATTCTACCACTTTAGGAACATCTTTGCTCATCCCAGCTTACAGCCCTAAACCTCTTTCCTCATTCTACTGAGAGAAATGGCCTTGAAAATGTGTATTTCAAAAGGTGCTTTTTAGTTAAAAGCACAGGAAGGCCGATGTATTGGGGCGTAAGAAATTACTCAGATGCAAGAACAGGATCAAACCTTGAAAATACTGATTTTAAAAGACTGTCTTTCACTAAATTAATCCTCCTGACTTCATGAGATTTCTCACACAAGTAGGAGTCTGCAGAAACCAGTCCAAAGTACACCTAAGTGGTAGGGTGAAATCCCTGCTTGCTGGGGCTCCC
This sequence comes from Tricholaema leucomelas, assembly GCA_013400475.1. Lineage (NCBI taxonomy): Eukaryota > Metazoa > Chordata > Aves > Piciformes > Lybiidae > Tricholaema lacrymosa > Tricholaema leucomelas. The sequence continues at coordinate 3,449 of WAAF01017422.1, read as the reverse complement.
ACAGCAAACCTGCCATGCCTGGTAGCATCAAAGGGAGGAATTGCAGCTCATGTAAGCATGGTTGCACCAGAATTGCTGAGTCAGGCAATGCTATGTTGACATGGACCAGTGATGTGAGATTTGAGCTAGTTGCTTTAATAGAGACCTTTGATAAAGCCCCACATGATACTAAAAGAGTTTCCCAGCTAATTATCTTAGGCAAATGAGCTACAGTTAGCTTGGTTATGATCAAAACAAAAAATGCTTTTAATATAAGATTCTGAAGGCCACTAGGCTTTTAAATTCACCATTTATTGATGGAGAAATGATATTCCCATTCCAATGCCAGTTAGATTCAGAATTAGAGAAATCTCAGTGACATTCACAGAGAAAAGCCCAATTTGGGTCTCCCAAATTCAGAGCACCTTCCTGACCTGGTTGACCCCAGCAGGAGTTTTGCAGGAGCCATCACTTTACTGGGTGCTTCTAGCCCAGTTTCCAAGAGATTTTCAGTAGTTAGAGCTCAGTTACATTGAAATATCCTTTCACAATTCACATTTGAAGGGAAAGTTTGAAGACCTCTGTATACAAGAAAGAAGACTGAATATCAGATTGACATTTTTTGTTATAGAATGGATCATAGAATGGTTTAGGTTGGAAGGGACCTCAAGGATCATCCAGCTCCAACGCCCTGCCATAGGCAGGGACACCTCCCACTAGAGCAGGCTGCTCAAGGCCTCATCCAGCCTGGCTTTAAACACCTCCAGGGAGGAAGCTAGAGTTGATCTCTAGAAGCTGCATAAGTAATGAATGAACAATCACTCTGTATGGAAGCTGTGAACACAGAGAGTAATTAAAGGGGAGAACTGTACTGCACCAGGCCTCTGTTCTGGAGGAGGACCAATATGGAGACTGGAAAGCAGTTTACATTTCAGTTTGACCTTCCAACCTTTTTCTGTGCTGGCTACATCAAAGAAAGATGCCATATCTGTGATGATTTACACAAATAATCAAATCCCTCAAATTTACTGTTGTTTTTTTTCAATCTACTCCCTTTCATGTGTTGCCTTTGATGTTACAGCCCCTCTGTGCAGGTGCAAATACAGCCTCAGTCAAAAAATGGTACAAGATCACCACATTATAAATGAATATTCCAGCACCAATTTGGCTCTGCAGGAAGACACAACAAAAACATATATATGAAAACCTACCCAGGACAGGGAAAATGCTTTTGTGCCTACCCAGGAGGAGAGGCATTTACAATTTCCCAGTCCTTGCAGGGTTTTTTTTGGAGGTTCATATCCCAGAGATGAAAAAAAAACAACCAAACAAACAACAAAATGAGCCTATGGCTTGAATACAGCCCATAAGACTATCCCACAGCAGTTCTCTTCTCCTCCCCTCCATTTTTCACAGAATCATAAAATGTTAGGGGCTGGAAGAGACCTCAAAAGCTCATCCAGTCCAACCACCCTGCCTGAGCAGGATCACCTATACCAGATCACACAGGAATGCATCCAGGTGAGTCTTGAATATCACCAGAGAGGGAGACTCCACAACCCCCCTGGGCAGCCCATTCCCAGGGTTCTGTCACCCTCACAGGGAAAAAAATTCCTCCTCATGTTTCCATGGAACTTCCTATGTCTCAGCTTTCACCACTGTCCCTTGTTGTGTCATTGGGCATCACCGAGCAGAGCCTGGGTCCAAGCTCTTGGCACTCCCTCTTTACATTTTTACAACCATGAATGAGGTCACCTCTCAGGCTCCTCTTTTCCAAGCAGCAGAGCCCCAGCTCCCTCAGCCTCTCCTTGTAAGGAAGATGTTCAATACCCTCAATCATTTTTGTGGCTCTCTGCTGGACTCTGTCAAGCCGCTTTTATTTTTACCAAACTGATAATGACATCATGACATGATTTAATAATTCAAAAGCAGACTGTGCTAGTTCTGAAAGATAGTTTCCCTCAATTAAAACCATATTGTGTTGCTACTTCAGCTCAGAGAGCTACGGGAAGGCAAGATTTAACAACAGCAAGAAGCACATAGCGACTGTGTCCACGTCCCTCAGTGAAAGTCTGAAGAGGTAAGTTAAGACCTGTTTATTTTCTGTTTAAATTTCTATCTGCCAGCAATCATTTGGAGCTTGTCTTTGTTCTGAGGTTCTCAGAGACTGGTTGAAAATATGCATTATTTATTAAACATGCAAATCACACATGATCATCTCAATGGACCATGGAAAGAATCACTCTTCCAGACAAACAGAAAAAACACCGAGTGAAAATTGGTTTCGTATCTCCATCTTTCACACTGAAGACAGACATTGTTTTCTGATTCTTCATGTAAAACAGGGAGAGTTTAGAACTGCCTGTTTAGAGTTGTGGTGTTTTGTTGGTTTCTTTTTTTGTTGTTGTTAATATTAAATTAACAACCAAATTAAGAATAATAGCCTGTGACTATGTTTAAGAATTGATAAGAGCACAGATTTAGGCTTGCTGTAGCGAAAGAAACAGCACTGAAGGGATTTACTCTACACTTAGTCATGGGAAATATTTATGCAACCAAAATAGGATCATTTAGGTGTAAGGAAATTGTCACTTAGCAGATATTTCTAAGTGCATCCAAAAAGGCTGAAACACCAGGTGCAATTAACTAATAAAAATAAACTCCCAACCTACCCATGCTCTCATGCCAGCAAAGTGCTCTCTAGGAAGTAGGAAGCAATGACAATTACATTCCTTTTAACAACTTACATCTGTCTATGTAATTTGTTGTTTTAATTATATATAAAGTGATCTACCCTTGGTTTTCAATGCCTCCTTATTTTCAACTTTCTCTGTGAGGCTTTTACAGATGCAGGCCGAAAGCCCTCCTCATGACCATCCCTAGCACCACAGCTATCTAAGCACAGAGTCACCAGCTGATACAGATAACAAGAATCCTCCCAGAGTGAGCAGTACTGGAATTGCCAATTATCAGTAATGTGCTGCAGGAACTGGACTAGAAATGCATCACTGTTAATGGGTTTTATAGACCTGTAGTTATCTTACAACAGTTTTCTTGCTTTTGTGAGCTTCTGCTCTTGACTCAGTGCACTCAGAACTTATTGGAAGAAAGCTGGCTACAGACAAGCTGTGAGCCAGATGAAGTCTCCACAGCTGAATCAGTCATCTAGGACTGCTGGTGTCAAATTTCTTGACTCAAAGACTTCTCTCTAATATAACTGCATAACAGTATCAATTATACACCACCTTCCAGGGCTTTGTTTGGTTTTAAATTAACCCACTTTACTTACAGTATTGTAGAGATTGTCTGCAAAATCTTTCCTTTTTGCCTTTTGAGAAGAGTCAGGAAGAGGAGTCTTGTTGGACGTGGCAGTAGAGATGTCTCCAGGATAGTTTTGGTGTCTCTTGGATGGGAGTGATTAGAAAATATTGCAGCTGCATCTATAAAGTAACTTACACCTGAAAAAAAAA
>WAAF01017419.1:200916-252165 GCA_013400475.1 Tricholaema leucomelas | reverse complement strand
TAGGGTGTCCCTGCCTATGGCAGCGGGGTTGTAATGATGCTCCTTGTGGTCCCTTCCAACCCTGACTGATTCTATGGTTCTATGAATATGATTAAGCCTCCTTCTTAAAAGACTGAAGCAACAACACAGGAGAATTAAGACACTTTTTCTTTTTATCCAAGCAGACATTAGCACTCAAGCTTAATAAACCCTTAAATATAAATGCCAGCCACACTAACCACTTCATTTTTGAACAACACACCAAGAGCATGCAGCAAATGCCAAGGACATAGTGTGCTGCCACATGAAAGGCTACACATGAGACACTCTGCAATGTCATCAGCTGCAGTTTAAATCTGATGCAAAAATAAATACCAATTTCTTTAATAGATTCCAGAGAGAGATGTATTTCTTGTTTTAATTTTATTTTACTTTTCCTTTTTAAAGGGTGAATTTTATGCTTTGCAAAGGTTAGCAACTCTCCTGAACAGTAAATGATCTGTTAAAAAGAAGAGTAGAAAAAAAGTACTTGAGCAAGCTTCTCAACGCTAATGGGTAGGCAGAGTGGTTTTAAAGAGTGGTGGAGATTTGCCCTTTTTATGTTGACTCATTTGATCCAACCTGACTTCTAAGGAAAAAAAATAATTATCAGTTCTACCACTGATTTAGAGAGAATAATAATTAAGAAGCTATGAGGATAATTAAGGGACTCTCTCCTATGAAGAAAGACTGAGAGAGAACTGAGATGCCCAATGACAGGACAAGGGGCAATGAGTGGAAGCTGAGGCATAGAAAGTTTCATTTAAACATGAAGAGGAATTTTTTCCCTGTGAGGGTGACAGAACACTGGAACAGGCTGCCCAGGGGGGTTGTGGAGTCTCCCTCTCTGGAGATATTCAAGAACCATCCTATTGTTTTCCTGTGTGATCTGGTCTAGGTGATCCTGCTCCGGCAAGGGGGGTGGACTGGATGAGCTTTTGAGATCTCTTCTAGCCCCTGACATTCTGTGATTCTCCTCTGAGGACAGCCTGGATAAAAGAAGGCTTTGAGGAGACTTTGGAGTGGTCTTCCAGCATCTGAAGGGAGCCTACAGGAAGGCTGGGGAGGGATTATTTGCAAGGGCTTGTAATGACAGGATGAGGAGCAATGGGTTTACACTGGCAGAGGGGAGATTTAAGCGAGTTGTTAGGAAGAAGTTCTTTGCAGTGAGGGTGATGAGACACTGGCACAGGTTGCCCAGGGAGGTTGTGGATGCTCCCTGCCTGGAGGTGCTCAAGGCCAGGTTGGATGAGGCCTTGAACAACCTGTTCTAGTCAGAGATGTCCCTGCCTATGGCAGGGGGTTGGAACTGGATGATGTCCCTTCCACTTCATGACTGATGAGATCCCTTCCAACCTAAACCATCCTATGACTCTATGATAATTCCTTTCATTGTGAGAGAATAAAGCTTAATGCTACCTTAAATGCACCATGTTAATAATTTCCAAACATCTTCACTTAGGCTGCTTCTTCCTGTGTGCCACCCTTACAGCATTCATTGTGTGTGGGACATCAAAATGGTCATGGGAAATGAGATCTTCACAGAAACAAACAATGTGTGATGTGTTTGCTCTCTGGAAAAATACATTTCCTCTATAAAGACTCCACTGTGTACTGTGTGGGTGGTTTTTTCTCCTGCTGTTTTGGGGCTTTTTATTTTCTTTTTGTCATTTGGGGTTTTTTTTAAGTGTGAATTTATTACTGAAACTTCTCAGGAAGAAGAAGATCTTTTTTAGGAGGCATCACCAAAAGACAATGTTTAGACGGCACGAACAGAACATTACAACAACAGAAAAGTGCACATCTGGTAAGCTGAGTAGTAACTGAGTTTCTTATTTATATACTGAATACTATCACCCACCTTCTGTAGCAAACTGCTCCAGATGTTTCAAGGTGATTTCTTTGTACTTTGAAGTTTCAGCAAGGCGGTCATAAATTACAGTATCCTACAAAAGAAAGAAAATGAATTCAGAACAATTACATAAAAAAAATAATGAAGGGGGTTTGTGCAGACAATAACGTGGGAAATGGCAAGAAAATATGCCACTATTTTATTTCAGCATCATAAATGCATACAACTGATTTATTTCAGAGGAAGGAATAAGAAACATTCACAGAATCATAAAATTAACCAGGTTGGAGGAGACCTCCAAGATCATCTTGTCCAACCTAGCACCCAGCCCTATCCAGTCAACCAGACCATGGCACTAAGTGCCTCATCCAGGCTTTTCTTGAACACCTCCAGGGATGGTGACTCCACCACCTCCCTGGGCAGCCCATTCCAATGCCAATCACTCTCTCTGCTAACAATTTCCTCCTAACATCCAGCCTAGACCTCTCTCGGCACAACTTGAGGCTGTGTCCCCTTGTCCTGTTGCTGGTTGCCTGGCAGAAAAGACCAACCCCACCTGGCTACAACCTCCCTTCAGGTAGTTGTAGACAGCAATGAGGTCTGCCCTGAGCCTCCTCTTCTCCAGGCTAAACAATCAGAGGGGGTTGGACTGGATGATCTTTTGAGGTTTCTTCCAACCCTTAACATTCTATGATTAAACATTTGCACAGTACAATAAGTGCAAACTGAAAAGGGTATTGACTTTCCTTCTCTCACATTTTCTATGTTTTGACTGCAGCTCTAACAACCTTTTGCTTTCACATTGGCATTGGTAGCACAAATTCTTTGATAAAGGGAAAATAGAAGAAAAACTCACAGCTCCTTTGCAGTAGAGTCTTAACTTTCCCGATGGTGTGCGAACTATCACTGACATTCTCTTCCTGGTGCTGAAAGAGAAGGAAATAACCTAAATAGGGTGGTTTGCAAATATAAACAGTTACCAATACTTTACCAAAGAAAACACACATATATCTTATATGAAATGAAGAGAAGAGCTGTCTATTTCTGGTTATGTCTTACTGTCACATAATTAGAAAGAATGGTGGTTTTCTGCAGGTCTTATTCACAGAATCAGTAAGGGTTGGAAGGGACCACAAGGATCAGCCAGTTCCAACCTCTCTGCCGTGGGCAAGGACACCCCACCCTAGAGCAGCCTGGCCACAGTCTCAGCCAGCCTGGCCTTAAACACCTCCAGGAATAGGGCCTCAACCACCTCCCTGGGCAACCCATTCCAGGCGCTCACCACTCTCATGCTGAACAACTTCCTCCTCATGTCCACTCTGAACCTACCCACTTCCAGCTTTGCTCCATTCCCCCTAGTCCTGTCACTCCCTGATAGCCTAAAAAGTCCCTCCCCAGCTTTTTTGCAGGCCCCCTTCAGATCCTGGAAGGCCACAAGAAGGTCACCTGGGAGCCTCCTCTTCTCCAGACTGAACAGCCCCAACTCCTTCAGTCTGTCCTCACAGGACATAAAGGTAAATCTGAGAATTTTCACCTTCACCTCATCATAAAAAAAAGCACCTTAAAGCACAAAGCTCTTGTGATCAATACCACAGAGTATACCTCTCTCTTAGAAGGAGAGACTGAGGGAGCTGGGACTCTCCTGCTTGGAGGAGATTGAGAGGTGACCTCATCAATATCTATAAATATGTAAAGGTTGAGTGCCAGGAGGCTGGAGCCAGGCTCTGCTTGGTGATGCCCAGCGACAGGATAAGGGGCAATGGGTGGAGGCTGAGGCATAGGAAGCTCCATGTGAACCTGAACCTGAGGAAGAATTTTTTCCCAGTGAGGGTGACAGAGCACTGGAACAGGCTGTCCAGGGGGCCTGTAGAGTCTCCCTCTCCGGAGATATTAAAAACCCACCTGGATGCATTCCTCTGTGATCTGGTATAGGTGATCGTGCTCTGACAAGGAGGTTGGACTGGATGAGCTTTGGAGGTCCCTTCCAGGCCCTGATATTCTGAGATTCTGTGATAGTGTATGACAGACTCTGACAGCCTCTTCCTTCCTCCCCAGTCATGCAGAGCCTCTTGTACACTGCACTATGCTGCAGTCCTTTCACTGTCATTCCAGAGTTTCATTCATCACCCATGCTAAGAACTGGAAATAGGCTCATTTTATTTTAACTACTTTCTGACTCTCAGTCATTAAAAAAGTATTTTGCTTTTTTTTTGTCCTGATGTCTGAGGTAGGAATTGGAGGAAAGCAAGAACAAGACTGTTGGAGGAAAGCATGAACAAGATTGTGACTCTCTGCTTTCTGTCACTTTCTCTTTTCCCTTTGAGGTCCTCCAAGAAGCATACTTTAGAGTTAAGATCATGTCCAGTCAAAATATGTACTTACACCACAACTCTTTCAAACTTCAACTTTTCAAATAAACTTACAGAAAGTACTCAGGGAAGAGAGCAGGTTTCTCACAGTAAAATACACAAAAGAGATGGAAGTAAATGGCCCTTTAACAATTTCTGGAACTGGATCTCATTTATACATCATCAAATACCTTATTGTATGAATAGTTCCAGAGGTTCTGATTGCCATAGAAAACATCCTGTAAGTAGAATGTATGGAGATAGGTGGCAGAGAGAATTTTACAGTTACTGGTGAAGTAACTGACTGAGTACTATGCTTAAGAAAATATTTTCCTATTCCACTTGTGTGTGCTCTTTGCTTCAAGTACAGATATCTGAACAGCAATATTAAATTAATTAATTACTGTGAATAGTGCATGAGAGAGCAGGAAAAGGCAGTAACTGCTCCAACTCTTTCTCCAGTTCATCTCTAACCCAAAACCCCTCTGATAAGCAGAATTCCAGAACCCATCAGACAGTGTCCAGTTGGAGATCTGCTTAGCCAACACTGATTATCACTGATCACAACAAGAGATCCTGCTCTGGCAGGGAGCTCAGACTGGATGAGCTTTTGAGGTCCTTTCCAGCCCCTGACATTCTGTGATTCTATAAAAACAATCTGGTTCTATGATCCTTGTGGTCCCTTCCAACACTGATTTTATGATTAAGTTCTTTAGAGTGAGGGTGGTGAGACACTGGCACAGGTTGCCCAGAGAGGCTGTGGATGCTTGGTCTAGTTGATTGGACAGGGCTGGGTGCTAGGTTGGACTGGATGACCTTGGAGGTCTCTTCCAACCTGGCTGATTCTATGACAAATTTTTCTTCACACCATCACAGAAAGCAACACTGCTACAGAGGTTTTGGTACCTCCTCTGTCAGCTCCTCATTCTTTTTCTACATTTAGAAGTATGAGTCTTCAGTTCCAAAATCAGATCAGTGTACTGAATGATGGAGAGCAGATAAGGTCTCAAAAGCTCTAGAAGGAGGCTTTCTGTTCGCCCAGTACAAAAGCCAAAGCAACGTGGATCATACAATTCATCAGACAGGGAAGCAGCCAAGCCAGTGCTGCATTTCAGGTAAATAGAATGGCATTCTAAATCAAAAGTGTTTAGGTTTTAGACAAGAAGCTTTACTCTGTATCTGTCACAGATGGTTTCTGCTTGACTGTGGAAACAATGCCCCAGGGATGAAGATGAAAAGTAGTCATTAAAGTCAATAGATTGTACACACTCCAGATACTGAGATATTGCTGCTACTACTCAATACTTGCCAGTGAAATTAATTTTGGTGCTAAAAATTCAATTCATTCCTCTAAGAAAACAAGCAGATACAAGTCAATAGCTCATTCAGCAGCACTGCTAGCAATGACATGTTGATGCAAGGACTGATGTACAATTTGTGCACTGATAGCAGCCATGGCATATGCTTAGTGAAACAAATCACCACACACTCAAAATCGTGACCACCTTGGCAGCTGGGACCAGGTGAAGAGAGAGTGCACACAGTCAGCACAGGGGTGACAGTAAGCAGAAGGTTATGTTTCTGGCACCCTTACTGACAGAGTGTCTTGCCTTCCTCTGCCTCATAGGTACACACCCTAGGAGCTGGTTTTGGGTCTCAAGAGACAGCTGTGGTTTCTCTGTTTGTTACAGTTCCAGTGACAGAGCACAAGAACAGGCACAACATGGCACAATTCATTCCCTGACAGCATGGGGAACCCTGAACAGCAGACGGGCTGAACAACTCTCCAGTTCCTTGAGCTTAAGGTACCACTGCAGCTGTGGCATTTGAGTGGAGCATTAGCGCAAGTTATCAAGACACTATTTGATCCACAGAGATCAGCACTCCCTCTAAACTGTCAGCTAGCATTATCAGCTGCTTTCTCTATGCTCACCTGCCAATTAGACTGACAGCTATGAACAAAGTATTATCATAGAATCACAGAATCAAGCAGGTTGGAAGAGACCTCCAAGATCATCCAGTCCAACCTAGCACCCAGCCCTATCCAGTCAGCCAGACCATGGCACCGAGTGCCTCATCCAGGCTTTTTCCTGAACACCTCCAGGGACGGTGACTCCACCACCTCCCTGGGCAGCCCATTCCAATGCCAATCACTCTCTCTGTGAAGAACTTCCCCTAACATCCAGCCTAGACCTGCCCTGGCACAGCTTGAGACTGTGTTCCTTTGTTCTGTTGCTGGTTGCCTGGAAGAGGAGACCAACCCCACATGGCTACAGCCTCCCTTCAGGTAGCTGTTGGTAGTTATTGACATGTTGCATATCTACTGTTTCTTTTTCCACAGGCACAACTATGATCACTGAAAAAATCAAATGTCATAAGAAACAACTCTACCAACCATTCTTACAACTTTTACTTCTGTAACATACTTCTCTGACAGACTACTCCAGACTACTCTTGCAGTGTAAGAGGTTCCACCTCAGCACAAGGGGGAATTTCTTTACTCAGAGGGTTACAGAGCACTGGAACAGGCTGCCCAGAGAGGTTGTGGAGTCTCCTTCTCTGAGACTTTCAAAGCCTGCCTGGATGTGTTCCTCTGTGACCTGAGCTAGATTGTATGGTCCTGCTCTGGCAGGGGAGCTGGACTCGATGATCTCCTTGGGTCCTTTCCAACCCCTAACATCCTGCGAGCCTGTGAACCTTGCAAGTCTGTCTCGTACTGAGGCATTGGTTTGTTAATCGATGGTATTCTGGTTCCACAGAAATGTGCAGTTCACTTCAGCAGAGATGGCAGACCTACTGGTTATGGAGAGGATGACTACTACTGTGCTCTGTTGCACTCTATTTGTAAAGGAGTCTTACCTGGCTTGTACTGGAGGGTGGTACTGTATTTTTCTTCTGGAACACCTAGGAACTCTTAAACCTGTACATTAATCTCTAGAGGTTACTTCTCTGAAGGGACATGCTCCTACCCAAATAGACGGTGTTAACATTCTGGTGCCAAAATTTCTCTTGCTGTGGAACAAGGCTGACCTCTAGTGCCTCCAGCAAGTCAGTTCCAAGCAAAACTAAGTACTGCAGAGCAAGAACAAAACCACTTATACAAACTGGATGTTTAATACAGTTGGGTGATTGCTGCCAAAAAAAACCGACTTAATTCTCCAAGGGTGAAGATTTGAAAGCAATTCTCCTTCCTCCATAAAGTATCACTGTTAAATGACGTTTTCAGACTGTCACATAAGTTTTAAAAGACCTATGAAGTCAGATAGAAAGAAACCAGACAGATAGAAAGAAAAAGATAGAAACCAGGAACTATGTAGGACTATGGGTGGTGAATGGCTGAGAGCCGCCCTGAGGAGAAGGACCTGGGGGGCTGGGTTGATGAAAAGCTCAACATGAGCCGGCAGTGTGCACATGCAGCCCAGACAGCAACCCTGTGCTGGGCTGCAGCAAGAGCAGTGTGGGCAGCAGGGCAAGGGAGGGGATTCTCCCCCTTTACTCTGCTCTCCTCAGACCCCACCTGGAGTCCTGTGTGCAGTTCTGGAGCCCCCAACACAAGAAGGATATGGAACTGCTGGAGCCAGTCCAGAGGAGAGCCATGAAGATGCTCAGAGGGCTGCAGCAGCTCTGCTATGAGGACAGGCTGAGAGAGTTGGGGCTCTGCAGCCTGGAGAAGAGAAGGATTCCAGGAGACCTTAGAGTGGCTTTGCAGTATCTGAAGGGAGCCTACAGGAAGGCTGGGGAGGGACTATTGACAAGGTCTGGTAATGTCAGGACGAGGGGGAATGGGTTTAAGCTGGAGGAGGGGAGATTTAGACTGGATGTTAGGAGGAAGTTCTTTACAGTGAGGGTGGTGAGACACTGGCACAGGTTGCCCAGGGAGGTTGTGGATGCTTCCTCCCTGGAGGTGTTTAAGGCCAGGCTGGATGAGGCCTTGAGCAGCCTGCTCTAGTGGGAGGTGTCCCTGCCTATGGCAGGGGGTTTGAGCTGTATGATCCTTGAGGTCCCTTCCAAGATAGGCCATTCTATGATTCTATGATTCTATGACTCCTTCACTACTGCTCCATGGATGCAGTATAAACTTCTACAGGTGCCAAACAACAACAGCTTTTGTGCCATGCACTTACTAACCTTGCAGAACAGAAAGAAGTGCCTAAAGAAAAGTTAAGCTGTGGCATAAAGCTGGAAATTTTCAAGTGTGTCCTCTAAAATACATCAAACCATCAGGAACTGCAAGCAGTCACTACAAAATAATGCAACAGAGAGTAAAGTTTATAGTTTTGAATGTTTTTTTTTCACTGTAGTGATTATTCTTTTATGTTTCACATTATTGTGAGTACTACTCACAATAAGAAAGGCAATGGCATCCTGGCCTGGATCAGGAACAGTGTGGCCAGTAGGACAAAGGAGGTTATTCTTCTCCCTTGTACTCAACACTGGTCAGGCCACACCTTGAGTACTGTGTCCTGTTCTGGGCTCCTCAATTCAAGAGAGATGTTGAGGTACTGGAACATGTCCAGAGAAGGGCAACGAAGCTGGTGAGGGGCCTGGAGCACAGCCCTGTGAGGAGAGGGTGAGGGAGCTGGGGGTGTGCAGCCTGGAGGAGGCTCAGGGGTGACCTCATTGCTGTCTACAACTACCTGAAGGGAGGCTGTAGTCAGGTGGGGTTGGTCTCTTCTGCCAGGCAACCAGCAACAGAACAAGAGGACACAGTCTCAAGTTGTGCTGAGGGAGGTCTAGGCTGGATGTTAGGAGGAAGATGTTGGCAGAGAGAGTGATTGGCATTGGAATGGGCTGCCCAGGGAGGTGGTGGGAGGCACTGGTCTTGGAGATGTTCAAGGAAAGCCTGGATGAGGCACTTAGTGCCATGGTTTTGTTGACTGAATAGGGCTGGGTGCTAGGTTGGACTGGATGATCTTGGAGTTCTCTTCCAACCTGGCTGATTCTATGAGTCTGTGATACTATTATAAGGACAAGCAACTATTACTCTCTTTTCACTCAATCTCTGTATACAGCTTCAGCCTGTCTCTAGTATTGCTTTGGATGCTTATTTTTTGGTCTTTTTTGCTTCTTTAGCTAAGCTCAAGGGAAACATAAAAGGGCAGGAAGGAAAACAACGATCACTTTCCGCAGGCACAATTAGAAGCAATCACTCCATGAAAAAAAGAGCTTCCTCTACATACAAATCCCTCATCCTGTGCCAAAGTAAGCAATGGGCCTACATGAACACTTCAAACACAGCCTCCATACATGGACCTAAGATAAACAAATTTACATATTAAGTGAAACTACATCCAGATTTCTTATAGGTACCTTCATAATTCCTGCTACTTTGGCAGATGTTTTTTTACTGAAAGTAACTATGTGATAAACTCATTTTCCAGTAAAACTAACTGACCAACACTTGGGCAGTCCTAAGCATCAATATGGGCTGGGCAGTGACTGAATCATAGAATCAGAGAATCAGAGCAGCCCTGAAAAGGACTCAGTACTGGTGGATGAGAAGCTCAACGTGAACCATCAGTGTACACTTGCAGCTCAGAAGGTATTCTGAGCTGCATCAAGAGAAGTGTGGTCAGTAGGCTGAGGGAGGTGATTATGCCCCTCTTACTCCATTCTGGTGAGATGACATCTGGAGTACTGCATCCAGTTCTGGAGCCCCTATTACAGGAAAGATCTGGACATACTGGAACATGTGTAGAGAAGGGATAGGAGTATGATCAAAGGGCTGGAGATGCTTTCCTATGGAGACAGACTGAGAGAATTGGGGCTGTTCAGTCTGGAGAAGAGAAGGCTCTGAGGAGACATTATTGTGGCCCTCCAGTATCTGAAGGAGCCTACAAGAAAAATGGGGAGGGACTTTTTAGGACTGCAGGTAATGATAGGACTGGGGGGAATGGAGCAAAAATAGAAGTGGGTAGATTCAGATTGGATGTAAGGAAGTTCTTCTCTATGAGAGTGGTGAGACACTGAAACAGGTTGTCCAGTGAAGTGGTGGAAGCCTCATTCCTGGAGGTGTTTAAGACCAGGCTGGATGTGGCTCTGAGCAACCTGATCTATTGTGAGGTGTCCCTGTTCATTTCAGGGGGGCTGGAACTGGATAATCCTTGATGTCCCTTCTAGCCTTGACAATGTTGTGATTCTGTGATGCTATTTAGAAGAGAATGGGTTTCAGCCTAGAGTATTTAAGTCATAATTATTTAAGTATATTTAAGGTCAAATGCAACATTTCATTTTATCACTTAAGGTGAACACAAGTTGTGTGTAAAGACTGTTCAGACCTTCCCCCTTGCCTCTCAAATATCACAGTTTTTACAACTCACACAGTGACAGGGCTTTCAGAAATGCATCTAGAACAAGGGGACACAGTCTCAAGTTGTGCTGGGGGAGGTCTAGACTGGATGTTAGCAGGAAGTTCTTCACAGAGAGAGTGATTTGCCATTGGAATGGGCTGCCCAGGGAGGTGGTGGAGTCACCATCCCTGGAGGTGTTCAAGCAAAGATTGGATGAGGCACTTAGCACCATGGTCAAGTTGACTGGACAGGGCTGGGTGCTAGGTTGGACTGGATGATCTTGGAGGTCTCTTCCAACCTGGTTGATTCTATGATTCTATGCTGTCTTTTCATGTCAGATAAAGGTTTTTTTAGTGCAAAACTGAAAGATATTAGCCAAAAAGAAGACAACAGGAAAAAGAAAACATCTGCCTCTGAAAATGTTTTACAATAAAATCAGAAGTGTGATCGTGCTCAAGTGCACTGCTTTGCCTACATTATGATCACATACAACAGAGGAAAAAAAGCCACACAACCTGCAGAGTTTGCTTCTACTAATATAAAACATGCCAACTTTTTTTTTTCACCCATAAAAGAAATGTATGAATTACTTTCACAAGAAAAGTGTACAACATGTTGTTTACCTTGTAAATTCCAGGACATTCAGCAGTTCGTATCTCTCTTCCTGTCCCAACTGAAGAATTCAAACAAACAAAATCTGGTGAAAAATAATGCAAACAAGCCCAAGCCCAACACTGCAATAGAAATTTATCATGAAGCTTGGAGTTTTTTAAATGGAAATGGTAATATTATTTCAGTGTACTTACAGTCTCTATGATTACTGAGTCAGGTGTCCTCCCAGTGAACACAAAACGAAGATGCCTGGCTGCTCTGACCAATGCTCCTTCATCTGCAACGAGCCAATTAGTTATTCTGCATATGCCCCAGATAACTGTTAGCTTACCCCACTGATTTAATAGACACAGTCCAAGTTCTTCTGTTTTTAATAGATATTTAAGATTAAATGTGGTGCTGGAAAGAACTCTGTTACTCCTGTTAAAGCTGATAAAATGAATTTGTAACTTAGAGAAAATAAGTTGCCAAAGGAACAAAAATGCCTCTCAGCTCAGGAACGAGAACATCCTCTCCACAGAATCAGAATCACAGAAACATCCAAGTTGCAAAAAGCCTCTCAGGATTACCAAGTCCAACCTACACCCCTACTCTACAAGATTCACCTTAAACCATATCCCTAAGTGCCACATCATAGAATCATAGAATCAACCAGGTTGGAAGAGACCTCCAAGATCATCCAGGCCAACCTAGCACCCAGCCCTGTCCAGTCAGCTAGACCATGGCACTAAGTGCCTCATCCAGGTTTTTCTTGAACACCTCCATGGATGGCGACTCCACCACCTCCCTGGGCAGCTCATTCCACCCTTAAACACATCCAGAGTTGGTGACTCCACCACCTCCCTGGGCAGCTCATTCCAGTGCCTGACCACTCTCTCTGTGAAAAACTTTTTCCTAATGTCCAATCTAAGCCTCCCCAGTCTCAGCTTGAGGCCATTCCCCCTTGTTCTGTCTCCAACTACCTGTGAGAAGAGACCAGCAGCAGCCTCTCCACAGTATCCCTTCAGGTAGCTGTAGACAGCAATCAGGTTTCCCCTCAGCCTCCTCTTTTTCACACTAACCATCCTCAGCTCCCTCAGTCACTCCTCATAAGACTTATTCTCTAGGCCCTTCCCCAGCTTCGTTGCCCTCCTCTGGACCCACTCCAGCACCTCCATATCTCTCTTGTACTGTGGTGCCCAAAAGGCATCTAGACAACCATCTTCCTCAGTGGGGCACTGGAGAAGGTACATTTATTTTTAAGCTCTGTTTTACTAGAGAGGAGTGATAAACCATTCCTGTAAGTAAGAGCTAACTTCAGTGCCTACATCCAGGAAACATTTCAAGCAGCAAGCCAGTCTCCCATAAGCATCAGTTCTCTCCAAACAGCACAGGATGTCAGAATGAAATTCGCTCACAAGGCTTAGTAAAACTTTGCCATGGCCCAGTTACCTTTATTTGTGGCTCTACCTTTGCCCTTGTATTCCAATTGCTGAAGGACAGAATTTAGAGACACAGCCACTGAGGAGCTGGGGCAGACAGGGAAGATGAAAGCTGGAGATTCTGTGCTTTGTGTCACTTCTCCCATCATAACTTGTCCTAATACATTTGCTCGGCAGAACTGAGCATATTTTAATCATTTTGCCTTGCTTCTTAATTTCCTGAGTTCAAAAATTGTCTATGAACCACAGCAGGCTTGAAGCAGACCTCTTGCACTCTAATATTGTCTCACTCTCTATTAAAATTTATCACAACTTTTATCCTATTAAAAACATTTCTTTTTCTTCTTATTACAAGCACATTCTTTGCTCTATATCACTACCATGGTTACCAAGTGCAGAACAGGTTCACAAGCAAGGACATCAATTTGCCTCCTGGTTTGATATCCATTTGCATTCAAGCAGTTCCTTCAGACTTCCAAGCAATTTGACAACACCTTGGGAATCATAGAATCATAGAATGGTTTAGGTTGGAAGGGACCTCAAGGATCATCCAGCTCCAACCCCCTGCCATAGGCAGGGACACCTCCCACTAGAGCAGGCTGCTCAAGGCCTGATCCAGCCTGGCTTTAAACACCTCCAGGGAGGAAGCATCCACAACCTCCCTGGGCAACCTGTGCCAGTGTCTTACCACCCTCACTGTAAAGAACTTCCTCCTAACATCCAGTCTAAATCTCCTCTCTTCCAGTTTAAACCCATTCCCCCTCGTCCTGACATTACCAGACCTTGTCAATAGTCCCTCCCCAGCCTTCCTGTAGGCTCCCTTCAGATACTGCAAAGCCACTCTAAGGTCTCCTCGAAGCCTTCTCTTCTCCAGGCTGCAGAGCCCCAACTCTCTCAGCCTGTCCTCATAGCAGAGCTGCTGCAGCTCTCTCAGCATCTTCGTGGCTCTCCTCTGGACCCACTCCAGCAGTTCCATGTCCTTCTTGTGTTGGGGGCTGCGTGGCTAACCACCCTTCACCCTTCTACAATGCACAGCACATCCATATGTATTTTCAGAAGCAAACTAGAAAAGCCTAAATATTGTTTTCTGACAAAACTGATTGTAGCTACCACCAATTCTGGTTTTTTTTCCTGAGGGGTATGCTTGCTTCTTCTAAAAGTTTGGAAGATACTACAAAAACCAATAAACTTGGAATAAAATTTGCTCAATGAGTGGACAGGAAGCAATTGAGTCTTACCTGGAGATGCTGCTTGATAGATAATTTTATCACCTTCTCTTTCTGGAACTGCTGTATGACACACTGCCATCATTGTCAAAAACTCACATATTATAGGTGCAGTTGGCTAAAAACCAAACAAGTCAGAGAATGGTTAATCATTTCAGCAGTAACTAACTGAAAAGTAACCACATGGATAAATGATAGGCATGAAAAAGCTAATGGGAGGATTTTTCTCTCTTCTTTAAAACCTATCAACAGTTAAATAAAAGAGGCATTAGCTGTGCACTGCTTTCAGCAGGCAGAATAGCTTTTTGCTGCTGTACTTTGGTACCAGATATAGTAGAAAGACTTCAGTGCCATTTACTATCATAACAATCAAAAGCAGATAAGCAGAAACACAAAACAACTAAAATAAGCATTTTACAGGGAAGGTAAATCTGAGTGAATTTCACTTGATTCACTTAAGTCTCTTTGGATGTTGTCTTTTTCACTAAATACAGTCATTTTTTCCCCAATGTTATATTTGACAACACCTTTTAAGAACCTTTAGAAAGGTGAAGTTCTTCTCACTTGCTCCCTGTGATAGGATGAGGAGCAATGGGTATAAGTTGCAGCACAAGAGCTTCCACCTCAACACAAGAGGGAATTTCTTGACTGAAAGGGTCACAGAGCACTGGAACAGGCTTCCCAGAGAGGTTGTGGAGTCTCCTCCTCTGGAGACTTTCAAGGCCTATGTGGATGCATTCCTCTGATATGTGCTAGATTGTGTGGTCCTGCTCTGGCATGGGGGGTTGGATTTCATGATCTCTTTGGCTCCCTTCCAACTCCTAATATCCTGTGATCCTGTGAACCTGAAAATCAGGTGGACAATGCTGCAAGGTCAGGGAAACAGCTTTTACAGGAAGATCTTTAGATGAATGTGTCAGGCACTCCAAAGTCTGAAAAGCTGATCCAGTTTTAAACCATTTAGCCAAAAGAGGGGCCAAGAGTGTTGATAAGCATAATAGTTGATTGTTTTTTTTTATGAATGCAGCTAACAGCTTTGTGAGTACAGCTGAAATTTGCACATGATTGCACTGACTCCTGAGTGGCTGCTCAAAAGGAATCCCAGTGTCCTCCCTAAATAAGCTCACAGAAGCTGCCACCTCAACCAAGTGTTCTTGTAGCATAGTGACAGTATTTCATATCAGTAGCAGACTAACAATGTGAACAACAAAGGTAACATTACAGTTACTCTATAGAAATAGAGTAAGATTTGAAAACCTAACTTAGATCCATAGTACACTGATGGGAGCACTTCCACTGTGGACCTCCCAGGCCATCCAAGACGTATTCAGAAGGCTGAATTAGAGATTCTTTTCCAAAGCAATTCAGAATACATCTAACATGCAGTGGTGAAGCCTGTGTTTGAACACGTGCCTGGAGTTTTTAAGATGCACACAGCTGCATTTTTATAGCTTGGATGCTCATATTACCCATACTTAACACTATCTATTTACTATAAAACTTTCAAGATTCAACCATCAGCACACTGAAGATTCTCTAGACAACAGCAGTGATCTCTTTCAAGCTGGAGAGGGTCCGAGAGAGCTAAAAGGATGATTAGGGGACTGGAGCACTGCTGTATGAAGAGAGACTGAGGGACCTGGGACTTTTTAGTCTGGAGAAGAGAAGACTGATAGGGGATTTAAGAGATGTTTATAAACACCTGAGGGCTGGTCAGGAGGTGGGGAAAAGGCTCTGCTCACTTGCTCCCTGTGGTAGGACAAGGAGCAATGGATGCAAGTTGCAGCACAGGAGGTTCCACCTCCACACAACGGGGAACTTCTTTAAGGGTCACAGAGCACTGGAACAGGCTCCCCAGAGAGGTTGTGGAGTCTTCTTCTTTGGAGACTTTCAAGGCCTGTCTGGATGTGTTCCTCTGTGATCTGTGCTAGATTGTGTGGTCCTGCTCTGGCAGGGGGGTTGGACTGGATGATCTCCTTGGGTCCCTTCCATCCCCTAATATCCTGTGATTCAAGCAGCCTATGCTAATAGCATTGAAAAGGACAGCTAAATCTAAGAGACCTCTCTGCTTCTGATGCACTGGACAGCTGCACTCTAGCTTTGCAGTCTAGCAGTTAAGACTGCTCCATTAGTAGGAACAAAGTGCTTCGCTGGCTGTTTGTTACCCTGAAATTATCCTCCTGGGAAGAGAAAAAAATTAAGGAAAGAAGAGAGCAATTTATTTACACATGCAAGAGAAACAACAGCTCAACTGCTTAAAGGAGTAGGCAAAACCATCTCTTGTACCCATGACAGACAGAAGGTAGTAATGACGGTACTGTTCCTTAGTCAGATCAGAAAGTGGGCATGCTGGTTTTCTGTAAATACCTAATTGACTTATTTTCCCTCAAAGGACATCATCTTTTGACCTTCTGAAAGCAATGGTTTGATTTCACAAGACAATGGCAGTTGTTCCCATAGAACTTACATGATTGCTTTGCAGGTTCTCCAGTAAGGAAGAGTCACTAAATGTTTTTTCTTCTCCATTTTGTGAGCCCTGCCTGGAAATAATTAAGCAGAAAAGAGCTCAACATTAGCATATTCTTAACAATGCACATGGAAAGTCGTTAGATAAGGATACCCTATGGGTGTGCTCTATCTGGACTTGTGCAAGGCCTTTAACGTGGTCCCCCAGGACATCCTGCTCAACAAAATGAAGAGATGTGGATTTGATGTGTGGACAAGGAATTGGCTGGATGGTGGCATCCAGAGGGTGGTGCTCAATGGCTCTAAGTCCAGATGGAGAGCAGTGGCAAGTGCTGTCCCTCAAGGGTCTGTGCTGGGACCTATGCTGTTTAGTGTTTTTATCAATGACATAGACAGAGGGATCGAGGGCAGCATCAGCAAGTTTGTAGCTGACACCAAACTGTGTGGTGGTGTCATAGAATCATAGAATGGTTTAGGTTGGAAGGGACCTCAAGGATCATCCAGCTCCAACCCCCTGCCACAGGCAAGGACACCTCCCACTAGAGCAGTTTGCTCAAGACCTCATCCAGCCTGGCCTTAAACACCTCCAGGGAGGAAGTATCCACAACCTGGTCAATACACCAGAGGGACAGGAAGCCATCCAGAGGGATCTGGACAGGCTGGAGAGGTGTGCCCAGGGGAACCTTGTGAAGTTCAACAAGAGCAAGTGCAAGGTCCTCCACCTGGGATGGAACAGGCCTCACTATCAGTATAGGCTGGGGGATGAGACCCAAGGAGGTTGTGCCTGCCTTCTCCCTGTGGGTGTTCAAGGCCAGGTTGGATGAGGTCTTGAGCAGCCAAGTCTAGCTCAGAGGCACCCCTGCCCATGGTGGGGAGGTTGGTGTAGATGATCTTTAAGGTTCCCTCCTAATCTAAGCCATTGTATGCTAAACTGTGAAGTAAGCAGTCTTCATGAAGGTAAGAAAGAACAGAGAGTCTTTAAACAAGACTTCCAGTACTGAATGCACACCTCTTTATGTGTATGTGAGGGAGAAGTTTCTGGTGTTGGCTTTTTTCTTGTTGCTGTTTATTTTGTAGTTTCTTAATCTAGAGAAACAATTTATTCTG
This sequence comes from Tricholaema leucomelas, assembly GCA_013400475.1. Lineage (NCBI taxonomy): Eukaryota > Metazoa > Chordata > Aves > Piciformes > Lybiidae > Tricholaema lacrymosa > Tricholaema leucomelas. Next base: position 234,825 of record WAAF01017419.1, on the reverse strand, counting down.
TTGTTTCTTAATCTAAAGAAAGAACTATTAATTGTGCCCTGGCAAAGCAGGTTTTTATTCCCTTAAGCTCTTTACACATTTCACACATGACAGTTTGGGTGTTGATACTATCAACAGCGATAACACAAAGATTGCAAAAGACATTTTTCCCCCCAGTCTATCTGAGCTTAGTTGGAATGCTCCTGCAAATACTTAGTTTAAGAAAGTATGCTGAAGAAGTACAAAACATCATGCAGATGGCAGTAGAAAGGAAACCAGGGCTTGGCCTTTCCTGAGGTACCAGTTAAGAGATTAATACTGTCCCCAGGTGTATTTGGGGGCTTTAATATGTGTTTCAGTTAAGAACTAGAATAGTACTAATATTCTAGGAAGCAAAATATTAGCAGTAACTTTTAACATAATTTTTTACCCTAAACTATGGACCTTTACAGAAAATAAATGATGATTAATTTATCACTAAAGTAACAGCAGAAAAGTGTGATCAAAGGTACCATAACACCAACTACCTTAATAAACAACAAAACTTTCTCTTTAATAAGCAACTCTGAATTGCACAAGACTGTCAGCAGAGTAACTGTACTGGACCTGTGTGATCCTATTAGCAAGTCATACAACTCTGATGGCAGAAATCTGCTCAAGAGTCTATCAGCCTGCACAAGTTTGAAGCTAAAACAACCTCTGAGTTAAATATCTCACATTTGGTTGCTTCTAAAAATCTCACTCATGGGTTTTAAGTTTGAATCTTCAACAAACACCACATACTAAATGATTCTTAGAGCTTACCAATCATCTGAAGGAATACTATAATCCTCAGGCTCAGGGCAATGGCTGCATAAGAAGTAAGGAAAGAACAGAAAGAGGGAGAGGAAAAAGAATCACAAAGGCTAAAAAAAAACCCAAAAGCTGAATCATGCATAAAAAATAAGTTAGTTAATGAAATTAAATCAATAAAAAAATTAAATGTACCCCAACTGAGTATTTTAGTAGTGCCTACATAGCAATGAAATATTGCAAATCTCTGATGTATCTCTTAAAGCTTCATAAACTCATTCATAAATACATTTTTGTTCAATTGAGAGCTTGTCTATTTACTAACTTGTACTAGCAGATATAATGGCACTAGCCCTCTTTACAAACCTTACTTTATATTTCAGCATGCAGATATTGTCAGTTTCTCATTAAAGAGAAGGTAGATTTTTAACTATCTGGAGCCAGGCTAATGCAGCTTGTCTGGCTGAGTTCACAAAATGCTGATGAACAAAGGCAGCCACAGCACATGAAGGACTCTGCCCTGTAATGACACAGGTTTGAGGATTTCACAGTTTACAACATGTTCAGANGCTGCCCAGGGAGGTGGTGGAGTCGCCATCCCTGGGGGTGTTCAAGAAAAGTTTGGATGAGGCACTTAGTGCCATGGTCTAGTTGACTGAATAGGACTGGGTGCTAGGTTGGACAAGATGATCTTGCAGGTCTCTTCCAACCTGGCTGATTCTAAGAAGCATGGGAAATGGATCAGGCACTTTTATCCTTTTCTGTATTCCCAACTCATTTGCATCAATAAAAAAGACAGAGTGGCTCCATCCTTTGAGCAGCTATGAGAGATGCTCTAATGGTTATTCACTGTAAAGAGAAACTCTGCTTTCTAAACAATGATGCTCATCAGAAAATCTGTCCCTGCCTTTTCAAAATGGTGTGGATGGGAGCTGAAAAGCCATAGAATCATAGAATCAGGCAGGGTTGGAAGGGACCATAAGGATCATCTAGTTCCAACCCCCCTGCCATGGGCAGGGACACCCTACCCTAGAGCAGGCTGGCCACAGCCTCATCCAGCCTGGCCTTAAACACCTCCAGGGACAGGGCCTCAACCACCTCCTTGGGCACCCCCTTCTTTTTTGTAGCAAAGTGTAGCAAGGTATTTTTGTCTGAAAAATATACTCCCTCTTTGGTTTGATAAAGGAGACATTCTAGGATTTGTACTATACCAACTTCAGATGAAGATATATAATAAATGAAATATCAAACATTGATTTAAAGTACCATTATCATTGAAGTATTTTTCAGTCTTAGAAACTGGCATACAAAGAATTTGAAAACAGTTAGCTCAGAGCAGTTTCTCTGAAGTCATCTCTGAGGACAGACTGAAAGAGTTGGGGCTGTTCAGTCTGGAGAAGAGGAGGCTCCCAGGTGACCTTCTTGTGGCCTTCCAGTATATGAAGTGAGCCTGCAAAAAAGCTGGGGAGGGACTTTTTAAGGCTCTCAGGGAGTGATAGGACTAGGAGGAATCGAGCAAAGCTGGAGGTGGGGAGATTCAGCCTGGACGTGAGGAGGAAGTTGTTCAGCATGAGAGTGGTGAGAGCCTGGAAGGGGGTTGAGGCCTCATCCCTAGAGGTGTTTGAGGGCAGGCTGGATGAGGCTGTGGCCAGCCTGATCTAGGGTAGGGTGTCCCTGGGCAAGGCAAGGGTGTTGGAACTCTATGATCCTTGTGGTGGCTTCCAACCCTGACTGATTCTATAATTTTAAGTCATAAAACTAGCTTGGGTGGTTGAAGTTGAGCCATCTCTAGATATATTTATAAATATATTTGAAATGTCAGGGTTAGAACTGTATTTAATTAAAAGTGTTAATTAAAAATAACAATAACCAGTGTGGTTAATACATTAAGGATTTCAGGTTTCTTTTCCAAAATGGAAAGCCTAGATTAGACTCTTAAAACTCAGAATTTTCAAAGGCATCCAGACGAAAAAGCCACAAAAGCTTGTGCACATTATGTAGTGCAAGAGCATCAGCCTACATACACCCCAGGGTATGAACAATGACAGAGGTTTTAGCAGTTATGAGGGAAGACTTCTGAGAAGACAGACTGAGCAACAGGAAGAAGATGCCTGCTGAAGTAGTGCTGAAGCAGCAAGCCACTGCCATCTAAAATTCATGTTTTGTTTCCTTGTGAAAAAGAGAGGTGATGACTGAAGTGATGATGATGATGATGATGCCTCCTCTCAGAATGGTTTCATAGTTACCAACAAACTGACTTGATCATCTCAGAGATCTTTTCCAAGCCAAGCAATTCACAGAATCAAATAATTTCTTAGATTGGAAAAGCCCTTCAAGCTCATCAAGTCCAATCATCAGTTTCACACTGACAAGTCCTTGACTAAACCAAATCCCTCAGCACAACATCTCATCACTATGAATCGCTATGGTTGGAAAGGACCACCAGGATCATCCAGTCCAGCCTTCATCCCAGCATCCTTCATCTCTAGACCATAGCCTCAAGCACCACATCAGAATTCTATGATTCTGTGCTAGTTTGAGCCTAGCTAGAGCATGTTTTGGTAAGAAGAACTAGATGATAGGCTGTAAAATGAAAACAATGGTGAGGTCTACTTCCCTCACAGTCTTGCTGGGATGTGTAAAGAAGAAAGGCAAAACAAAGATTATTTCACTTGCTTCTTCTCTTCGCTGGGGAGCTTTGCCTGCTGGGGAGAAGCTGAGGCTGCTGGCTGGACTCCATCTTGCCTTCTAACCTCACCCTCCTTTTGCTTGGCTGCTTCACCTTGCTTTTTAACCCTCTTGGCCGAACCTCCATTCTTCCTTGGGACTGGGGTAAGGTTGAGAGGGGTAGGGGGAAGGTGAGGGGTGGTTGAGAGCCCCTCCTGGGGACGCAGGTTTCTGGGAGGGGAGTTGTGTTTCTGTACTACTTTTACCTTGTATATTTCTGTATATATCTGTATATACTGTAACTATCTGCTTGTAAATTGTGCCAGCTGTAAATATAAGCTTCATTCACATTTCCAGAGCCGACTGAGTCTAGTCTGGGTGATTTCTAAAAGTGTGGGGGGGCGGAAGACACCCAAACCATCACAGATTCTATGACTCCTAGCTGCAGATTTTCCCAGGCATAAGGTTATTTAACTGCCAGTATTACTATATGGGCACATAGGCACAGGCAGATGAAAAGAAAGGCACACAGATAAAGAGAAGTCTGTAAAAAAGACTTACCCATAAGCAACTCCTGCCACAGTGCACTTCTTAAACTGCATGACATTGCATGTCAGGGTACCAGTTTTGTCAGAAAATATGTACTTGACCTAAATGAATGAGGAAATTCATTAGACACCAACATTCAGCTATGATTTACATACCTACTACAATTCATTACTATCAATACATTAAATATTTTTACTACCTCTGCACTCTCTATAGGGGTTTTTGTGTCCCAGGTGCAGGCCTTGTTGAACTTCACACACTTAACCTTGGTCCACTGATCTAACCTGTGCAGGTTAGATGATAGACCATAGAATGGTTCAGGTTGGAAGGGACCTCAAAGATCATCCAATTCCAACCCCCCTGCCAAAGTACAAGGTATGGCTTAGGAGTAACCATTTCTTCTTTCTGCTTCATTAATTGGACAACATTTTGGTGATGTTACCAACCTGCACCTTCTTATGCAAACCATTAAAATCATAGAATGGTTAGGTTGGAAGGGACCTCAAAGGTCATCCAGTTCCAACCCCTGGCTGTAGGCAGGGACACCTCCCACTAGAACAGGTCGCTCAAGGCCTCATCCAACCTAGCCTTAAACATCTCCAGGCAGGGAGCAGCCACAACCTCCCTGGGCAACATGGTCCCACTCTAAAGCTTCCCAACCCTCCAGGAGATTGACACAGCCATCCAGCTCGGTGTCATCTGCATCTGTATTTATTCAATTAATATGGTTTCACAACCTTAACTCCCACATATTTCCTATTTTCTTGTATGTTTTCTGTGACTCTGAGCTATTATCATAGAATCATAGAATCAACCAGGTTGGAAGAGACCTCCAAGATCATCCAGTCCAACCTAGCACCTGATAAAATGAAGAGAATGAATAGGAACAAGCAAAGACTAAGGCAAGAATATATATTTTCTGATCGAATCAACACATTGCTTCAATAGTTTCAATCACAGGAAAAAATTCAATATATAGAATTAGAAATGGTGAATTATTTTTTCCCCACCTGTCCAAGTTCTTCATTGAGGTTGGAAGTTCGAGCCATGGCAGCAGTGTCTGTTGGTTCATAATGCATGTCTATGTCCTACAGATTAAATAAAGGATGTAAAGATCAATCTTTCATAATTCATTACAAGAAAGCTAGCACATAAATAGGTCAGTGTGGTGGTTTAAAAACAGCCCTCTGGCCTGGTTCTAAATTATATACAAGAAATAGGAACATCAAATAAAAAGTAAATAAAAGAGGGAACTGGATAAGATAAAATAATGGTGAGTCTGGATCACTCCATTTGCTGGCTGGGTTAGGATGAAGTGCGTTGCACAAACAGTTCTTTCTTCCTTTTCTTCACTTGGGCTGGTGATTTTGCTACACAGACCTTGGCTGAGACTCTTGTTGTGGCTAGGTACTAACAGCAGGCCTTCCTCTCTCTGGCTGGGGAGAGCTATTCCCTTGTTCAGAGGGGTGGGGGAACAATTTGAGAGGGTCTTTGTGCAATTTCTTAATTGTAAATAAAGGTAAATAGAGATGTGGCCATTTGAGCTAGATTTCTAGCTCAGACATAGGGGAGAGGTGAACATTCCAGGGATAGGCCATATAGCAGCCACAATGGAGAAGTTAATCTAATTTCATTGGAGCAGCAAGAGCTTTATGTCTAGAATCACAGCTTGTTCTTTCCCTTTGCTGGCTTCTGCTGCTTCAGCTGCGCCTGCTGTTATCTTCCTCCGTTGCTGTTTTGGCTGCTGCTTGACCCCTTCCCCATCTTAGTTAAGGTTATTATATCTCTGTAGTAGTTTATTTCTCTTTACACTGTTGTATTTGAACTATAAGAAATACAACTTCACTTTTCTCTGACTTGCCAAAAAAATCTGTGGTGTGGTGAGTTTACTCTAGGGGGGAAGGGATCCATCCTAACCCAGGACAATAGGTAAATGTTTTGTACTTTTGTAAATATATATTTATATACATCTATGGGCTGGAACACCTCTGCTATGAGGACAGGCTGAGGGAGCTGGGGTTCTTCAGCCTGGAGAAGAAAAGACTCTGGGGAGTCATTAGGAGAAACTTTTATCATGCAGAGAGTGGTCAGGCACTGGAACGAGCTGCCCAGGGAGGTGGTGGAGTCACCAACCCTGGATGTGTTTAAGGGTCATGTGGATGTGGTGCTTAGGCATATGGTGTAAGGTGAATCCTGTAGAGTAGGGTTAACGTTGGACTTGGATGTGGTGCTTCAGGATATGGTTTAAGGTGAATTCTGTAGAGTAGGGTTAAGGTTGGACTTGGATGTGGTGCTTCGGGATATGGTTTAAGGTGAATTCTGTAGATTAGGGTTGACGTTGGACTTGGATGTGGTGCTTCGGGATATGGTTTCAGTTGAATCTTTCAGGTCTTTTCCAACCTGGATGTTTCTATGTTTCTGTGACCTAGAATCATAGAATCAGTCAGGGCTGGAAGGGACCACAAGGATCATTTAGTTCCAACCCCCCTGCCATGGGCAGGGACACCCTACCCTAGATCAGGGTACCTTATAGCTGCCTTCCAATACCTGAAGGGATTATACAGGAAGGCTGGAGAGGGACTCCTAGGAGAGGTGTTCAGATTCCAGTAGCAAGGAACAAATAGCATACTTAAATATTGAAATTACAAAAAAAACAATCTGAAAAAAAATTAACTGTACACAGGCAAGCAAGCAATCATCTCACTTCCTTGTAAACCATTTGATTTTAAAAGTCAAGACATGGTATAAAAACAATATTTACCCAATTGATGAAGTATGCCTGGATAAATTTAACAACTTCAAGAGTAACCAGCAAACTGATTGGAATCAGATTATTGAAGAGAATGATAAAAGTCAAGAAATTCAATCCAAAGTTGCTTGCTCCACCATCTGCCAAAAAAAAACAAACCCAAAAACAATTGAATTAAAAACCAAAATGAAGACCAAAAGTCTGTATATGCAGCACAGGCAGTGTAGGCTGACTTTGAAAATGCTCCATGCCTAAGAAGAAACTTGAGAATAAGTAATTTGAGAATTAATTCCAGTATCATTTGCCTATAAATGTGACCTTCATAGGACCTAAGCAGCATTGATCGGTCTCTCCTGCCAGGCAACCAGCAATAGAACAAGGGGACACAGTTTCAAGTTATGCCAGGGGAAATATAGGCTGGATGTTGGGAGGAAGTTCTTCACAGAGAGAGTGACTGACATTGGAATGGGCTGCCCAGGGAGGTGGTGGAGTTGCCATCCCTGGAGGAGTTCAAGAAAAGCCTAGATGAGGCACTTAGTGCCATGGTCTAGTTGATTGGATAGGGCTGGGTGCTAGGTTGGACTGGATGATCTTGGAGGTCTCTTCCAACCTGGTTGATTCTATGATTCTAAGACAACCTTCTCCAATTTCTGAAAAGCAACCTTTGATGACTACAGCCTGCAGCTTTCTTTGTATTCAAGCCTTGTTTCAGGACCAGAGAGCTAAGCACTGGTTATGTCTAAGTAAAGACAGCTCTAGGCTCATCATAAGAAATTCTGATAATATGAAAAATTGACCACAGAGTGTATTCAGGAAAAATACCTTTAAATCAAGTTCCCTAACTGAGGGTCAAATTACATCAATCTGTTGCACACTGCTGTAAAGTCTCACATAACATCATGCTGCCTGGCATCCACTGCGAGCCCAGGCACACAGGACTATGTTTTAGATGAGGTCTTTTGTGCCTGCTTTAACTTATTTAGGAAGAGTCTGCTAAGATGTGATGTTGGCAGCCAATAATTACTTATATTGCTGTAGAGGAAAAATTATAAAGCCACAGCCTCATTCCCTGGGATGAGGGAGCTTAAAACTTCACAGAAGTGACTGCAACTTCAAATGTAATCAATTAGGAATAGCTGAAAATTGCTTTAGTCTCATGCCTTGGAACTGGAATGTTTATTCCAGTTGAATCAAAGAATCACAGAACGTTAGGGGCTGGAAGGAACATTGAAAGATCATCCAGTCCAACTCCCCTGCCAGAGCAGGATCACCTACAGCAGGTCATACAGGAACATGTTCAGGTGGGTTTTGAATGTCTTGAGAGAAGGAGACTCCACAACCTGATGCAGAGCTTGCGAAGTGCAGAGATGTAGAGGCTGAAAGATGCAACCAACAAAGGTCTCCTCCCTGAATTTAGGAATGGCTCAGATGGCCCAGTAAGGTACATTTTATACTTGCTGTGCTATTCCTAGCCTCATGACTTTAGTTAACAAGCAATAAAGGAAAGACTGATTCAAAACATACTGTGGAATGGACAGTAATCATCCTCCTTTCCAACCAGGATAGACAATTCAACAGTAAAATATCAATGTATTGTTTCACATCTTACAATTCAGATCAAGATACCAGTCTCTTCCAGTGTGCCTTCGATTCCATACAGCTGAACCAATGGAGCAGACCAAAGACATGCCAATAAGGATGCAGAAGAGGATCAAAATCTGGATATTTGTAATTCGTTCCACGTTAGACATTTTAAGCGGTGGACTTGTTGAATTCTGCAAAAGACAAAACCCAAGACTGGCTGCTAAAAATCAGAAGTGGTATGAACAGCTCTCACTTTTCAAATTACATCTTACTGCATCCTTTTCTAAGTACTCTTTGAATAGATGACCACCATAAATGGCATCACTGTTTCACTCCAAAATAAAAAGAGGAAGCAGCTTATAAATCCATGAACTTGTGTCACAAGCAGTTAAAACAACCACACAAAACCACTCATAACAGCAACAGTTAAAAGAAAAATGCATGTGCACACCTTAGCAGTGCTACAGAAGACAATTCAATACAACTTTTTCAAGTCTTACAGATCAGAAAAGCAGTAAGAGGCATGCAAGATCAATCTCAAAGCACTCTTTTTTACCCTCAATTCTGCTCTTTCAAACAGCACTAGGAAAAGTAATTTCCTAGTCTGAGAACAGGTTTTCTTCCTCCCTCTTTTTGCAAATCAAGCTTCACTTTGTCTTCTGACAAGAATGCTTACCTCTGTACTTGGAAGAAAGCTCCACAAGAGGACAGTTTTAAATAAAAATAAAACAAGAGCAGGCAAAAACTGTAATGGTCCAACTTGCTAATAAAATAGTTTTCAAAACACGAGTTACAAAATAGAACCAACAAATGTGGTTACTAGTGGGGAAAAAAAATAACCTTACTCTGTGGCTAAGTCAGTAATAATAACAAAAAAGTTCCTTTTTGCTGAGTTTACTTCCTAAGAAAGATGCTCTGTGATGGTTTAGAACTAACACTTTAGCCTAGTTCCTGATTGCAAGCAAGGGTAGGAATTTTCCAGAGACTTCTGAGTAAAAAGTAAATAAAGCAAGGGACAAAATACAGAATAAAAAAGTAATAACAACAAAAAAAGTTTCTTTTTGCTGAGTTTACTTCCTAAGAAAGATGCTCTGTGATGGTTTAGAACTAACACTTTAGCCTAGTTCCTGATTGCAAGCAGGAGTTTCCAGAGACTTGAGTAAAAGGTAAATGAAGCAAGGGGCAGAACACAGAATAATAATAACCAATCCATTTATATCATCCCACTTGTTTGCTGAATGGTTTATACTTGGTAGCACAGACTTGCTTTTGCCCTTTTTCTTCACTTTCTCTCTGTAGCTCTGCTTGCTTGCACAGCTCCCTTATCTTCCCCCTTCCAACCTTCTGCTGGCTCACATATTGTGTTTGTGAGATATTTGGGAGGGGAAGACAAGGGGAAAGCTGTTTAATCAGTCCTTCTGGCCTTCCCAAGGGGAAGAAAGCTGAATTAATTGTACAAGGGGGCTCTTGTATGGTTGCTAAATTGTCATTATATGTAAATACACCCTGTGAATGTTTACTGACCTTTAAACTTTTAATATTTAGTCCAACTTTGTAAATAAATCCTTCATTTTTGTGCTAGTTTGAAGCTAGCTAGAATGTTTTGGTGAGAAGAACTAGATGATAGGCTGAGAAATGAAAACAATGGTGTCTACTTCCCTCACAGTCTTGCTGAGATGGGTAGCAAGGAAAAGCAAAACATTAGATAAGGTCACTTCTGCTCTGCACTTGGTGCTGGGCTGTTCTATTCTCCTTGCCTGCTGGGGAGAAGCTGAGGCTGCTGGCTGGACTCCATCTTGCTTTCTAGCCTCACCCTCCCTTTGCTTGGCTGCTTCACCTTGCTTTTTAACCCTCTTGGCCAAACCTCCATTCTTCCTTGGGACTGGGGTAAGGTTGAGAGGGGTAGGGGAAAGGTGAGGGGGTGGTTGAGAGTCCAACCAGGTTTCTGGGAGGGGAGTTGTGTTTCTGTACTACTTTTACCTTGTATATTTCTGTATATATCTGTATATACTGTAACTATCTGCTTGTAAATTGTGTCAGCTGTAAATATAAGCTTCATTCACATTTCCAGAGCCGACTGAGTCTAGTCTGGGTGATTTCTAAAAGTGTGGGGGGGGCGGGGGACACCCAAACCATCACAATTTTGCTTCTGAGTTTGTTTGGGAACTTACTCCAGGGAGTAAATTTCAATTTTTTGGGGGTCCAGATCCAACCCACAACATTGACATTTAAGTACTATACTCAATCTAGCTATGCTCTGTGAAAAGATTTTCTCTGCTGTGTAAAGGCACAGTAAGGTAGCAAAAGAGATAATTCAGAGGAAATCCAAGTGACCAACCTGCATAAGTTTTGTGTCATGTCCTGTATAGACGACTATCCCATGAACCCACTGAGTGTTCCTCAGCTGAGCTCCTCGTAGAAGAATCTGATCAGATCCCAGTGGAACAGTACTAGAAGAAAGGAGTTTTATAATTTAGCATTAAAAGAAACAGTGGCAGTGAATAAAGGCAACCAGCAGTTGTTGTAACTCACTGTTAATGTGCAGGTGATTATTGTCAGTACTCTGGGAACCTCATTTTCAAAGTTAACTTTTTAGGAGTGTCAATAGAGGAAAAGAAAAATCTTCACAGCTTAAATCTAATCCAAAAGGTGAAGCTTGCAAAAATACTATTTAGCACTTCATGTTTGTCTGTGAACACTAAAGATAGAGTATTGCTTAGGGAGCATACTGAAATCAGCAAAGGTTAATTTCCCTTTGCTTTATGATTAGAGAGGTTTTTCTCTTATGCTGAAATTCAACTCCACTTTCAGAAGTGATTTAGCAAAGCAATTTTCAAGTGATTTTCTGATCCAATCTTCCAGTGAAAGAAATAAATAACCACTCTTTAAAATTCACAACAACATTTTCAGCACCTTCTTTAAATTCCAAACCCAAGTGAATTTACTTCTGTTATTCTTTCAGGAACTACACTCATTAATTGAGCAACATAACCTCTTAAGATGCTGGAAACACTTAACTGTCAATTTCAGACAGATGACTTTGTACATATCCTGCAGCTCAGGAGTTTCTTAAAGCACAAAAAGTTTTAGGTAATTATTACTCTTTTCCTAGGACAAACAATAACCTATTTTTGCACTTTTCTCTCCATAAATACCAGAGAGAAGTTTAGTGCTCTGGTGTTAGAAAGAAAAAGGTAACCCAGGACAGTCTTACCTAAAACTATTATCTCTACAGCTGTTTGAAACGAAGATGCTATGAAGATCACAAATTAAATGCTTAATGACAGCAACTGTATCTTTGATATAGAAGACATAAAGAGCCCTGAGGAAGCCATGACACTGCTAATATTTCTGGTAGCATAAAGTCAGTCTCAGCATGTAAGTTTCAGGTGACAAGTTTTTCTTGGAGTGACATATCTCCTTCTCTCCTCTCATACACAAGCTTTTAATATTCACAGAATCACAGAATCAACGAGGTTGGAAGAGACCTCCAAGCTCATCCAGCCCAACCTAGCACTCAGCCCTATCCAATCAACTAGACCATGGCACTAAGTGAAGGTAAAGAATCATAGAATCAAGCAGGTTGGAAGAGACCTCCAAGATCATCCACTCCAACCTATCAACCAGCCCTGACCAATCAACTAGATCATGGCACTAAGTGCCTCATCCAGGCTCTTCTTGAACACCCTCAGGGATGGTGACTCCACCACCTCCCTGGGCAGCCCATTCCAATGCCAATCACTCTCTCTGTGAAGAACTTCCTCTTAACATGCAGCCTATACTTCCCCTGGCACAGCTTGAGACTGTGTCCCCTTGTTCTGTTGCTGGTTGCATGGCAGAAGAGANCTGGGCACACTGCTGCCTCATGTTCAGCTAATATCTACCAGTACCCCCAGGTCCCTTTCTTCCTGGCTACTCTCCAGCCTATCTGTACCCAGCCTGTATCACTGCTTGGGGTTGTTGTGGCCAAAGTGTAGAACCCTGCACTTGGCCTTGTTAAATCTCATCCCATTGGCCTCTGCCCACCCATCCAGCCTGTCTAGGTCCCTCTGCAGGGCTCTCCTACCCTCCAATAGATCCACACTTCCTCTTAACTTGGTGTCATCTGCAAACTTACTGATGATGGACTCAACCCCCTGGTCCAGATCATCAGTAAAGACACTGAACACGCAGGTAGACTAGATCCACAGTCTTCCCCACAGTCACCAGGCAGGTAACCTGATCATAAAAGGAGATCAGGTTGGTCAGGAAGTATCAACACATTCTTCCTCCCCTAAAATTAACAGTGTCAAAGTTAGTTTGCAGATACTAGAAAAAAACCCTGAATTTGAGTGCTTCTCCATAATACCCAAACAAATAAACACCACCACTACTCAGTCCATTCACTTTTGTAGAAAACCAGCATGCAGTATACTGACTGTTTAAGGACACTGACCCCACCAACTAAGTATGTTTCAGCAACTGAAATGTTGAATGTTACTGCCATGGACAAGGACTTCTAGGTGCAGGCACTTCATCAAAAGAAGGCAGCAGAAAAAACAAAGCCAAAGCCAAAACATAGCAAGATTTACTTGCTTTCTCAATCTGAATTGCATTGCTATGGTATTTGAGATGTGTTCATATCCCGGCACAATTAAGAGAATAAACATCTTTTCAAGTATGAGAGGACCTGCTGGGATTTGAATTACACATGAGTTGTTATGAAGGACTCCTGCTGCCATCAAAATTTGATTCTGCACTTATTTATCTATTTGCATTCTTAGATCAGAATGGTTGTAAGACTTTTGGATCATCAGTACAGAATGTAGACATTTCAGATAAGGAATGGGTTATATGTAATTCCAAGAATAATTATTTTTAGTCTGTTAGGGAGCTGGGTCTGTTTAGCTTGGAGAAGAGGAGACTGAGAGGTGACTTCATACATGTTTATCACTATGTAAAGGGTGAGTGCCAAGAGGATGGAGTCAGGCTCTGCTCAGCGATGCCCAATGACAGGACAAGAGGCAATGAGTAGAAGTTGAAGGATAGAAAGTTCCAAGTAAACATTTCCCTGTGAGGGTGACAGAACACTGGAACAGGCTGCCCAGGGTGGGTGTGGAGACTTCTCTGGAGATATTCAAAACCTGCCTGGATGTATTCCTGTGTGATCTGGTATAGGTGATACTGCTTTGGCAGAGGGGCTGGACTGGATGAGCTTTTGAGGTCCCTTCCAGCCCATAACTTTCTGTGATTAACACTAATATGTTATTTTGTCATAACCAGAGAAAGTTATTTCCAAGCTCCCTACAGATACACTGGAAACCTTTTCAACTATGGACCTTCTCTGGAATGCCAAAAGATTTTCTGTTCATTCTACCAACACGAATGTCTAGAGAAAGGCAGAAGTCAAACCCTTCCATTCTTCTTGGAGAGTCAGGTGAGTTAAAAGACTCTTCCTGTCACCTCCTAATCTTACCCATTGATTTCCTCTCTTAAGAACTGTGAATAATACTCAGTAAAGTCTCTTTCACTGCAGGATCTACTGATTCTTTTTTTTCCATCACGAAAGTGACTGTCAAATGGATACCCTTCTCCAATCTGGGACAAGAATTTACTTTCAAGGATCTGTTACTGGGAAGACAGACAGGAGACCCTCTTTACAGTGAGGGTGGTGAGACACTGGAATGGGTTGCCCAGGGAGGTTGTGGATGCTTCCTCCCTGGAGGTGTTTAAAGCCAGGCTGGATGAGGCCTTGAGCAGCCTGCTCTAGTGGGAGGTGTCCCTGTCTATGGCAGGGGGTTGGAGCTGGATGATCCTTGAGGTCCCTTCCAACCTAAACCATTCTATGATTCTATGATTCTATGACAGAATCGTGATTGCAGCCAGTGGCAGCTGCCTGCAGCAGAAACGCTGCACAGGCTGAGGAGATGAAAACAGAGAGTGAAAAAAACAGGGACATAAAGAAGATCTGACAGGTGTCATGCTGATCCTCAGTGTTGTGCTCTTATCTCACTTTCTAATCAGGTGACGATGTGATGACCTGACAGAGCTGTCAGATCTCTATTTCCTGGCCTCAGCTTCCTCAAAACTGCTCCAACTCATTTGATTCCTCTTCTGTGCTACATAACCAATCAACTCCTCAGCAACATATCTGGGCTGTACTCGGTAAGAATTACTCTCAAGGAGGAAATAACCTCTCAGTGTATTTTTCTGCCATGGTTGTCAAGGGTATATTAAGAGCTAACAATTTCTAAGACAGATTTGAAGGCCTTCATATCAAAATGCTTTTCTTAGCAAGCATACTTCACCCTTATCAGAAATTTTCTTAAGAATGCCTTCAGGAAAACATTTAATTTAGGTCTGGATAACTACTACTTGCCCTAGATTTTAAGCTGTTCACCCTTTTTCACTGAGCCAAGCTCAAATTTATCCAGGTTAAAGAACTTTTCTTCTTTCTCTAGCTAATTATCTTTGCTGCCTCTAACATGCTTCTGTGTACTCATGAGCACAACAAAGAACTGCACATTTTGTTTTCTTGACTTGTGCTGCTAGGATGGGAAGAGGAAAAGATGGAAAAGGTCAAGCAGGTAGAACATTTATGGCACTCCAATGTGTTATCTAAAAGGAAAGAAGAAAGGAGGTGGAGATAGATATTCAGTATCCTCTACTGGCTTTGCAACTGCTGCACCTGTATCTGCTAGGAAAGTCTTGAAAGATCTGGATAAATAAATACCAGTTAGATGAACCTGTGCTACCACTAACATGAGCCAGAAAGAGAACCCAGCCCTGCTTTTTTCAGCCTGAAAATAAGGTCAGGATCCAAAAAAGAGTTACTTACCTGCAATTCTTTTGCACTGAAGGTAAGTATTATATTAGAGCCACACTTTCAGAACTATCCTAGTGCACTGAAACTCTATCCAAAATACTCCACAACTGAATTTCTCAAGAGGGCAAACTGCTTGACCAGCAGATGGCATGCTCCTACGTATGCTTGAGGCGTTAACAGCCATCAGCACATTCAGTGCTTCGCTTTGGTTTTAAAGCAGTTTTTTTTAAACAAAGAAAAATATGTTTTTCTCTCTAGCCAGGGAAAGAGAATGAATGTGTGGATCTATTATAACTATTACCTTCAGAGAAGAATTACAGGTAAATGTTTTATTCTCTTCTTAAGGACAAGTACAGTGGAATTATAACAGATCCACGCTCTTGCGACTGAAAACTCCTGGAATGCATCTGTAAGAAATCAGTAAATAAAGAGTGGAATATAGAAGAGGTAAAAAAANGGGAAAGGGGGGGGGGGGGGGAAGAAAAAAAAGAAAACATAAAGGGGAAAAAAAAGAAACAAAAAAAGGTATTTAATAATTAGTTAGTACTGTACCACAAACATGAGTAATAGTTTACATGGATAAATAAATGCCTACCAAATTAGAAAAGGAATCCTGTAAATGTTTGGGAATGAAGGACTCAAAGATCCCAGCTCTAGTAATGACTTTTATCCTCCTAATATATCATATTTGGATCAAACCCAGAGAAAACTCCAAATAATCAGTATTTGGTAAGCACTTAAGTATTGTAAGATTTCCTGAAGCTGTTTTACAAGCATCTATCTGGCAGTTGCACCAAGGCTGCCTATTTTTACAGAAACATATGCTAAGGAATTAAAAGTCTTTCAGCTACGCTATGAGAAGAACACAGTGATGAACTCAGCTCCATTCCAGGCTTAAGACCAAACAAAAAAGAAAACAACAATACAAAAAAAAAAAACAGAGAAGAAACTACTATTTGGCTTCCATAATATAAACTTAACTGGCAAGGAAGGAGATGTTTCAGTCAGTTACTAGAGACATAATTCAGATCTACCAGAATTTGATTAGTTCTCCCTCGTACCAACTAATACTTATTTGTTTAAAGGAATAGAATAGAATCAAGCAGGTTGGAAGAGACCTCCAAGATTATCCAGGCCAACCTAGCACCCAGCCCTATCCAGTCAACTAGACCATGGCACTAAGTGCCTCATCCAGGCTTTTCTTGAACACCTCCAGGGATGGTGACTCCACCACCTCCCTTGGCAGCCCATTCCAGTGGCAAATCACCCTCTCTGTGAAGAACTTCCTTCTAACATCCAGTCTATAAAGGTCAACTAGTAATAAAACTTAAGCTGTAGACCTCAGCAGTATGATTTTACCCACCAAAGAACAAAGGCTATTAAAGAATGTATCAGAAAAGGTTTTTCCCTCACTACTCTTTACAGAAAACAGACTTTGCCATTCATACTTTGAGTACTTTAACAACATATAGGTGTTTGCTCTTAAGATTGAATATACTGAGGTGATCTTCTTGATATTTACATACCCATGCCCATCCAGTCTGATATTTCCAACAAAGTCATAGAGATGTCGGTTTGGGCTCTCACATTCAATTCTGCCTGAAAGTCTCATCAAGCTTTCTATGTCCTTTATGTCTGATGTTAGTGGCAAACCCTGTGAACAAAATGAGTTTAGTCAGGATGCTAAATAATTCACTTTTCAATATATAAATCAGATAATGCAAAACCAGAAAACCTGTGCTCGTGTGGGACCAAAATGGGACTGCCAAACTTTGGCAGTCACACTGCTGGGCACTACAGATGGTGATAAAGTCCCCTTTGCATCTTAAAGCATCATGATGAAGACAAGGTCATAACCCATCATATAACTCAGCAAGTACATCCCTGTGTAGAGGCTGTCTGCCCAGTTAAAAACTACTATCCCTACCTGGCCCTCAAGGACAACACTGGCACTATTAGCTTCTTCCTGCAAGGCTTCTTGCCCATCTATCCTCTAAAACCAGAAGTAATACCCAACAACAATTATTTCCACCTATTTTCCCATTGAAAAGCCTTAAACCAAAGTGCAAAGTATGCCTTAGGAGTAACCATTTCTTTCTGCTTCATTAATTGGACAACATTTGGGTTATGTTACCAACCTGCACCTTCTTATGCAAACCACTAAAATCATGGAATGGTTAGGTTGGAAGAGACGTCAAAGATCATCCAGTTCCAAGCCCCCGTCGTAGGCAGGGACACCTACTACTAGAACAGGTCACTCAAGGCTTCATTCAAACTGGCTTTAAAACCTCCAGGCAGGGAGCAGACACAACCTCCCTGGACAACCTGTACCAGTGTCTCACCACCCTCACTGTAAAGAACTTCTTCCTAACATCTAGTTTAAATGTCCCTTCTGCCAGTTTAAACTCATTGCTCCTTGTCCTGTCACTACAAGACTTTGTCAATAGTCCCTCCTCAGCCTTCCTGTAGTCCCCTTCGGATACTGGAAGGCCACTCCAAGGTCTCCTCAAAGCCTTCTGTTCTCCAGGCTGCAGAGATCCAACTCTCTCAGCCAGTCCTCATAGCAGAGCTGCTGCAGCCCTCTCAGCATCTTGGTGGCCTCCTCTGGACTGGCTCCAGCAGTTCCATGTCCTTCTTGTGCTGGGGGCTCCAGAACTGCACACAGTACTCCAGGTGGGGTCTGAGGAGAGCAGAGCCAAGGGGCAGAATCCCCTCCCTTGCCCTGCTGCCCACACTGCTCTTGCTGCAGCCCAGCACAAGGTTGCTGTTTGGGCTGCACTGACACTGCAGGCTCATGTTGAGCTTTTCATCACTCCAGACCCCCAGGTCCTTTTCTTCAGGGCTGCTCTCAGCCATTCCCCACTCAGCCTGGAGTTGTGCTTGGGATTGTGCTGACTCAGGTGGAGGACCTTACACTTGGCCTTGTTGAATGTCATGAGGTTGGCCTGGGCCCACCTCTCCAGCTCCCTCTACCACATCCATTACTGTCATAAAATACAGGTTTAGAAGCAACAACAGATTAAAATAACACCAACAATACTCTCAAAAGTGAGATTCCTACCTGTCGAATTTTTAAGTTTGTCTCACCATCTAAGTTAGAAGTTTCGATGTAGCACATAGCTTGGGGCTCACTGTCAAGGGGAAGACAAAACACACACAACAAAATTCCTTCATTTTACATTTGTCATTGTTAAAATCCATGGACTTTCTGTCATCTTTCAACATCTATTTATGCCTTTTTTTTTTTTTCCTTCTTCTTATCAATTCTTCAGGACTAGAATAATTTCCAGCCAGATCTGTAAAATCAACAGACCTTTACATTTGCAGAAAAGTTTGCCAGAAGCTTCCTAGCTGAGATGAAACATTGCTAAAAAAATAAATGTTCTATGTACTAAGTGCTCTACTTTTACATGAAAGGAAGATACAGGCAGAAACTCGGTCTGGAGAAGAGGAGGCTTCCAGGTGACCTTCTTGTGGCCTTTCAGTATCTGAAGGGGGCCTACAGAAAAACTGGGGAGGGACTTTTTAGGCTATCAGGGAGTGACAGGACTAGGGGGAATGGAGCAAAGCTGGAGGTGGGGAGATTCAGAGTGGAGGTGAGGAGGAAGTTGTTCATCATTAGAGTGGTGAGAGGCTGGAATGGGTTGCCCAGGGAGGTGGTTGAGGCTCTATTCCTGGAGGTGTTTAAGGCCAGGCTGGCTGAGGCTGTGGGCAGCCTGCTCTAGGGTAGAGTGTCCCTGGGCATGGCAGGGGAGTTGGAACTGGCTGATCCTTGTGGTCCCTTCCAACCCCGACTGATCCTATGATTCTAAATTCAGTACTTTGGTAGTGCTTACTCCTGTAGGCAGCAGAACTTTAGATATGAAAGCTTTCTTGTAAAGGGTTCTCTTATAAAACTAAGACTCTACTGTGGGCAACATAAAAGTTTTCAAAAGGTATCTGTCCTCTTTGTGCCATTTGAAAAGTTTTTTTAAGCAATTAGATGTTTTATGTTTCTGCAAGACAATGAACTGTTTGAATAGTTCATCTACCTAACATACTGATAAAAGGGTTACTGCCTTCTCAGTTTTCAACAGAACCTTCTGGTGTGTAACACAACGGTATTTTGTGGAGCACTGTCAGGTTTTAAAGCATATTATGACCATTATAGAAGGGAGTTAACTAGGAAACCTTCCATGGCAGGGATGATGGAACCTCCAACCCTGATAATTCATAGAATCATAGATTCAGTGAGGGTTGGAAGGGACCACAGGGATCATCTAGTCACAATGCCCTTGCCATGGGCAGGGACACCCTACCCTAGAGCAGGATGCCCACAGTCTCATCCAGCCTGGCCATAAACACATCGAGGTATGGGGCCTCAACCACCTCCCTGGGCAACCCATTCCAGGCTCTCGCCACTCTCATGCTCAACAACTTCCTTCTCATGTCCCATCTGAATCTCCCCAACTCCAGCTGTGCTCCATTCCCCCCAGTCCTGTCACTCCCTGATAGCCTAAAAAGTCTTTCCCCAGCTTTTTTGTAGGCCCTCTTCAGAGACTGGAAGGCCACAAGAAGGTCACCTCTTCTCCAGACTGCACAGCCACAACTCTTTCAGTCTGTTCTCATAGGAAAATTCTGCGAATCCAGAGATGCAGAAAGACAAAACTACTCTTGTGCAAGAACAGGTCCAGCAGGTCAGGACTTCTGAATTAGAATGAATCACAGAATGGTTTAGGTTGGAAGTGACCTCAAAGATCATTTAATTCCAATCCCCCACAATAGGCAGGGACACCGCCCACTAGAACAGGTTGCTCAAGGCGTCATCCAACTTAGCCTGGAACACCTCCAGGCTGTTCAGCTCCCATTTTCCAGACACAAGAACAGAACACCTATTACAACAGGAAAAAAAAATTACATTTTGATCCTGTAAAGATCCTTTACAACTTGAAAGAGTAATTGTTTTCTCTCTACACCACTTCAAAGCTTCTGACATCTTCCTTCTTTCCACCATGATATCCAAGCATTAAATTTGCCTTCTCCAGTGATTTGCAACTTAAGTTTTAAAATGCTTGCAGGGTAAAAATCTGTAGGGTGGTCCTAATATTTTTGTAAACTAACTGTATTAAAGTGTGAGAAATCATTACCAGAGATTCATAGAATCACAGAATTGCAGAATGTCAGGGGCTGGAAGGGACCTCACAAGATCATCTGGTCCAGCCCTCCTGCCAGAGAAAGGAACACCTATACCAGATCACACAAGAACACATCCAGGGAGGTCTTGAATATCTCTGGAGAGAGAGACTCCACAACCTCCCTGGGCAGCCTGTTCCAGTGCTCTGTCACCCTCACAGGGAAAAAATTCTTCCTCAGGTTCAGAGGGAACCTCCTATGCCTCAACCTCCACTCATTGCCCCTTGTCCTGTCACTGGGCATCACTCAGCAGAGCCTGGCTCCATCCTCCTGCCACTCACCCATCACATATTTATATACATGAAGTCACCCCTTAGTTGTCTCCTCTCCAAGCTAAAAAGCTCCAGCTCCCTCAGCCTCTCTTCATAAGGAAGATATTCAACTTCCTTAATCATTTTGGTGTCTCTCCTTTCAGGTTAGCATTTTCTTCTTGGCAAACTTTTCTACAAATGTAAATAACTTATTTATTTTCAGAGAGTTTGGATGGAATCACCTGCATAAAACACTATTAACAGCTCTGGCAATTTTAATTAGTGAAGAGTAAAGACCAAACCAGTAGTTTTTGTGAAGCGCTTTCAACACGACACACTATGGCAGCAAAGACATTTCAAGTGAGACAACATGCTTAATTGTAATTACTGCAGCACAGAGCAGTGACCTCCAAAATAAGTTAAGTGGTAGTTAGATCAAGGCAGGCCCATTGATTAGTTAGGGAAAAACAAAAGTGCAGTACCAGTGCAGACAATAGCATAAAGCTGACGTGTCTAAGAAACATGCATTTTTGTCACAATACACAGGAACGGTGCTGCCTTTTGCCATTGCATGCAGCAGAGATTGTGCAACATCCAGTTTGTGCAGAGGGTCCTCTACCAGTCCTATCAACATTAGACTATACTCTTTGCTGAATAAACAGTGGGTTGGTATAAACATGTTTAATTTGCTCTAAGGAATTGAAACGTGGATTTATCCTGGCGGTTTACTGCGTGTTGATTCAATGACAACTCGTCTGGTACAAATATTCTGTGGGGGTAATGTAAAAGCAAAGAGGACTGTATCAAATTCTCATTTCCTGGGAGTGTTACCATGCATTTACACTTCAGTGAGCTATACATTTATCAAGCAAACCCTTTCTGATTTCATAAACATTTGGCCATGAATGGAGAGCAGCAAAGCAAAGACTATCAGCATGGCAGTGTTCTTTGCATTTGGTATATGAGGACCCACGTACACGTAGCCTGTGCAACTAGTTTATTCTAACCTTGAGGACAGACTGATGAGATCAGCTGGGAGATGTTCCCCATTGGTCACTTTCACTACTTCCCCTACTGCCACCTACATATCCCAGTTTGAAAATGATTAGAACAGAAAAATAAGTGGCAGGGAAAAGAAAAAAAACAAACAAACCAACCAACCAAAACCAAAACAACAAACCAAACAAATGGACAAAGACAAAAAGACAGAGTTTGAAATTATTATACAAACAATACAGGTTAATTAAAATGTCTGATGACAATTTTTTCAAAATCTATTTTAATCAGGTCAGGAAGAACTGAGCCATACATTAATTTTTACTCCAGGGGTTTATTTAACTGTAAGGCACCATTCTTAAGCAGCAGAGCACATTGATGTTGTATAGTAAAACCAGAAAGCTGTTATGCTTACTTCTCGGCCACTCCATACACTCACAACAAAAATAAAAGCCACAACAGAAGCTTTTCCATCAACTCTCCTGAACAACCATTTGACAAGAAGCTTTCTAGGCAGACCTGCTGAAAAACATTTTGGGTTTTGACAAGAACCTTTCTATGCAGACCTGCTGAAAAACATTTTGGGTTTTAGTTTCACCTTCATAAACTTCAATTTACACTCAGTGAGCAAGAACCAAAAGGCATTTAATGTCAGAGGTTTGCATCCTTTCACTGTAAGAGATTATGGCCTCTTAAAATAATTAAGATCCTCTTATTCTCCAGAAATTGTTATTGCTGGAAAAAGAACCAAACATTAGGCTGAATTCAAATCAGGCCCACAGCATCATACTGCTGGTAAAACTTAAAACGTAACTGGGCATCAACAAAGACCTGGAAAGCAAAATTGGTTCTTAGAGAATTCGTGGCCATGTGGAGATGAGAGGTGGAGAAGAGCACATGCCCATGTGCTGGCAGAATTGGAGGCAATGTAGTAGCACAGGGTTCTCTCCTGGAAGGAGGGCTGAGACAGAACCCTAGTAACACAACTAAGAAAGAAGTTTTGGCTGGAAGAAATGCCTGAACTGAGGCCAAAAAAGCAATCATGATTCAGAGAGTCATTTCTGCAAACTGGATGCTAGAAGAAAACCTGACAGGAAAATTCAGTTGGGGTATAAGGGTCACAGTTAGGATAGTGTGTTCTGACAAAGGCTGTAAAGTGAGGTTAAACACACAGGCAACAGTCTTGACAAATCCAGTAGCAACTCTTATTTTGATTTATCAACATATGAGAGAGGAGTCCTTCAAGGACTTGCAGGCAGCTGGTACTTCCTGTGTGTAAATTACAACTGGACCACAACATGATGCAAGTGTCCTCCAAATCCCAAAGGACAGAAAAAGAAAGGTACCTAGGCAAACTCAAAGTCAGGAGCTCCCTCAAGAAGAGGACAAAGAATCTGCTCTGAAAGGATGCAATCTTACACACTTTCTGTGTGCAAATTACAACGGGACCACAACGCGATGCAAGTGCCCTCCAAATCCCAAAGGACAGAAAAGGAAAGGTACCTAAGCAAACTCAAAGTCAGGAGCTTCCTCGGGAAGAGGATGAAGAATCTGCTCTGAAAGGATGCAATCTGCTTGCAAAACACTATGGTTAGCACAACAGAAGCTATTATCAGGCCAACAGAACAAGTGTTCTTGTTACATAGTGTATTGCTTATGAAGATCTTGGAGCAGAAGTATCACAATACAACATATAAATGCTTCTGGAAGTGCAGAAGTAAAATGTTTATAGAGGAAACTCAACACAAAAACATAAACAGCCATGATAAACATTAGCACTGAGGGCAGACTGTGGAGAAAATTTACAGTATTATCTGGAAACAACTTTAGATTTGATAATAATTTAAGTTTTGGAAACAGCTACATTGAATTCTGAGATACAAACAGTCTACTAGTCTATACCACAGCCTGTCACAGAAATACATCCCAATTTATTTGTTGCATGTAGCAGAGTATTCATTAACTTCAGTGGGATCCTTGATAGTTTATACTTACTCCATAAATCATAGAATCATAGAATCAGTCAGGGTTGGAAGGGGACCACAAGGATCATCTAGTTCCAATCCCCTGCCATGGGCATGGCCACCCTACCCTAGATCAGGCTGGCCAGAGCCTCATCCAGCCTGGCTTTAAATCACACATGTTACAATAATGCTTCTGCTTGTGCCATTAAAAAAGTATTGAAACTGCACTGTAAACATGTAGTAAGATAGCAAAATACAGTGGATCATATTTAAATACTCTTCATTTAAAAACTTGTCTATGTTGTCTACTGACCTGATCAAATAGATGTTGAAAAATGTGCATCTTCCACATTGTATGTGGATTTCTTAAAGAAAACTGTCCAAGGAAATGATGATAAACAACCTCTGATTGTTCATGTAAAAAGATTCACAGCATTACATGCTAGAAGTTAAGAATTACTCATTATATATATATATGTATATATTAGGGAATAAAATTAACATTGAGCTAATTCAATGGTTTATATCTCATGTGCACTTTTCTTCCCTTATTCAGTTATCAAACCAGTGACTACAGCCACTAAAAAACCATTTTTGCTCCCTATAATACACCAATTTTAATTTACTTACAGAATTCAATTTGTTAGCCACATATCAAAAAACAGTCAACATGGTTAAATAGGTCCAATTTTTAGACAGAGAATCAGACTTTGTTTGTATTATATCCAACAAGCAGAACCCTAGATCAGGCTTCCTTAAGGGCTAATTGAATGCCAGTGCAATTTTGCAGCTGTAATTGTCACAGTTTAAAGAAACACTGCCTGAAATGACAAATGCCCAAATGACCACACTTCAGAGCAGCAGCATTTTTGTTTATTCCTTATTTCCTTGGAGCAATCACTAATAAAGAAATAAAGAAATCAATGCAGGGTAGAGAAACCAGCCTCTACACTATAAGCATCAGTGGGCATCTCTACCTTGATGAGAGCAGTACAGTGTCAGCAGGTATATACTCTTTGCCTTTTATTATAACTATATCTCCAACATCTACCTGAAAGAAAACTAGGAATTGGTTAATGGTCTCAAACAAAATATGTCAGCCCTTTGTTTTAAGCACATCAATATTTACCTGCTGAACTTGCTAGAAAGGCTGTTAGAAACTCACACACTAATGAGAAAGCTACAGGAAATCAGGTACTCAAATGTCACCAGAATTCTTTGGATTATCTAATCTTTAGCAGGCTTAATCCTGACTTTCTTTATGCAGTTCTTTGCTTTTTCTAGTTATTGTATTGTACTGGATGACTGAAGATGAGCTAAAAAAGAAGTTAGTCTCCCTTAAGATCATAATTCCATTGCACCGTACTACCTTATCCTTGCTTCTCCAACAGGTATAAAACAATTTCATCTAAACCTTGACACCAAGTTACTGTGGATCAAATTTTGCTCAAGCTTTCAGGTATAGAAACCAATAAATATAAGGGACTAGACAGCACAACTTTTAGTCCTTGAAAGTTAACTTTAACAGCTCCTTCTTTATTACTGCATAATGGTTTGCCAATTCTCATGGTTTAAGCCTTAAGTTCAGCAAATACAGAAAGGAACTTGTTTCCAGAAAGTAGTTTCTGCCTTGGCACATCAAATAATACCAAGGAACTGTATCATGTTGCCATGTGCTGATACTTCTGAGTCAATCACATTATATATGTCAATTTTCACTGAACTTAAAGCTCTCCATAGAATCATGGAATCAAGCAGGTTGGAAGAGACCTCCAAGATCATCCAATCCAACCTAGCACCCAGCCCTATCCAGTCAACCAGACCATGGCACTAAGTGCCTCATCCAGGCTTTGATTGAACATCTCCAGGGACGGCAACTCCACCACCTCCCTGGGCAGCCCATTCCAATGCCAATCACTCTCTCTGCCAACAACTTCTTCCTATCATCCAGCCTAGACCTCCCCCAGCACAACTTGAGACTGTGTCACCTTGTTTTGCCTGACTCATGCCATCAAAACTGACTTGACTTAAAAGTACATTTTAAGAGCTAGCTCCTGCCTAAGAAAAAAGTAAAAAAACAGAAGATGATACATTTCCCATCATAAAATTCTCATCAGCCATGATTATTTGGAGAAATAAAGCAAATATGAAACCTGCATGATGCTCCAGAAGTCACCAACATACTCACACACCTTTTCCCAGTGGACAATCTCCCAGGCACCGTTTCTCAGTACTGGAAATGAAAGGCAAAAAAAGAAAGAAGAAAAAGAATTTTCCAGTTGTGCAATTTAACTGCAGTGTACAGGGATAAATTCCATTCCTTATGAAAAGCCATACAGACCTAGCTCACTTGCACAATATTTCACGGCATGCCTCATTTCTGTAAGTTCAGGTCAAGCACTGAAATCATACATCACATATTCTGTGCAAAGTTTTTGTACCACTGAATCTTATTACAGAGTCAATCAGAGTATTTTGCAAGGTTTGAGAATCACTTAAAAGTGATACAGGTTGTATGATAATGTGGTGTTTTCTGAAAGAAGTTAGTAATTGGAATGTGAAGATCCAAAGTGCAAAGGTTATGAATCATAGAATTAGTCAGGGTTGGAAGGGATCACAAGGATCATCTAGTTTTACCTTGGTTACCTTTCAGATCTGCAGAAGTCTGCTGTCAATTTTTTTACCTTAGCTATCTGCAAAACCTAAGTCAGCTGGAATGGTCCAAGGTGCACTTTTAGTCCTCATCAGTTCTCATCTGCTTGATACCATGGCCCCACAAACAGTACTACTGATACCAGGCAATCACAGAATCATAGTACCAGGCAGGGTTGGAAGGGACCACAACGATCGTCTAGTTCCAACCCCCCTGCCATGCCCAGGGACACCCTACCCTAGAGCAGGCTGGCCACAGCCTCATCCAGCCTGGCCTTAAACACCTCCAGGCATGAGGCTTCCATCCCCTCCCTGGGCAACCCATTCCAGGCTCTCACCACCCTCATGGTGAAGAACTTCTTCCTAACATCCAGTCTGAATCTATCCATTTCTAGCTTTGTTCCATTCCTCCCAGTCCTATCACTACCTGACATGCTAAAATGTCCCTCCCCAGCTTTCTTGTAGGTCCCCTTCAGATACTGAAAGGCCACTATAAGGTCACTTTGGAGCCTTCTCCTCTCTAGACTGAACAGCCTCAACTCCTTCAGTCTCACCTCATAGGAGAGGTGAAACTATTAGAGGAAGGAATCATAGAATCAGCCTGATTGGAAGAGACCTCCAAGATCATCCAGTCCCACCTATCACCTAGCTCTATCAAATCAACTAGACCATGGCACTAAGTGCATCCACAATCTCCCTGGGCAACCTCATGGCCTCAAGCTGAGACTGGGGAGGTTTAGATTGGACATCAGGAAAAAGTTTTTCATGGAGAGAGAAATCAAGCACTGGAATGACCTGCCTAGGGAGGTGGTTGAGTCACCAACTGGATGTGCTTAAGGGTCATTGGATGTGGTGCTTAGGGATATGGCTTAAGGTGAATCTTGTAGGTTATAGGCTGGACTTGGTGATCCTGAGGGTCTTTTTCAACCTGGATGTTTCTGTGATTCTGTGGGCAACCTGTTCAAGTGTTTCACCACCCTCATTGTAAAGAACTTCTTCCTAACATCTAGTTTAAATCTCCCCTCTGTCAGTATAAACCACAGAATCATATAATAGAATCACAGAATCAACCAGGTTGGAAGAGACCTCCAAGATCATCCAGTTCAAGCTATCACCCAGCCCTGTCCAATCAACTAGACCATGACACTAAGTGCCTCATCCAGTCCTTGCTTGAGCACCTCCAGGGACCATGTCATTTCATTTACAACTCTCCATGTTTAAAAGGCAAGCAAAAGTGGAGCTGGGTATGTAATGTACTATGCACATTGCTACACTTCAGGGTTACAGAGCTGCTGAATGCATGAAAATGAAGTAAAAGAGTACTCTACTGATTAACTTTTTAATTATTGCTTTGACAATTGACTATATTCAACAGTACATTGAAACACTGCTTTGACACTACACCAGGATCGATGTTGCACTTATGCTAATCCTGCATTAGCTTAAGAAACTGGTTTCTTAGTGCCAGCAATATTTTATGTATGCTCCTTACATTTTCAGCTCCCAAGATGCTCCTTTGCTTGCATAGAACATTCAGGAATTTCAAAAACAGTCACCAAAAAGCATAATGAGAGCTAAGCAAGGCAAAGAGGCAGGGAAGAGTAGAATGACTATTTTATTCATTTAAAACTTGGGACACTTTGGACCAAAAAAATAAAATTAAAAAATTGAAAAGGCACTTGTCAAGATTTGCTGTGTACAGCTGCTGGTTGCAACCTCAGAATCATAGAATCAACCAGGTTGGAAGAGAACTCCAAGATCATCCAGCCCAACCTAGCACTCAGCCCTAGACAATCAAATAGACCATGGCACTAATTGCCTCAGCCAGGATTTGCTTGAACACCNTGGATGATCCTTGAGGTCCCTTCCAACCTAAACCATTCTATGATTCTATGATTCTATGACAGCAATGAGGTCTGCCCTGAGCTTCCTCTTCTGCAGGCTGCACACCCCCAGCTCCCTCAGCCTCTCCTCATGGGGCTATGCTCCAGGCCTCTCACCAGCTCTGTCACCCTTCTCTGGACACATTCCAGCATTTCAACATCTCTCTTGAATTGAGGAGCCCAGAACTGGACACAGTACTCAGGGTGTGGCCTGACCAGTGCTGAGTACAGGGGAAGAATAACCTCCCTTGTATGAATGCTTGATGAAAGAATTCTGAATGTCTACCTCAACCTCTCCTTTGTTTTTTATGTATAGATAAGATCTTATTTGTTTCTCCAGGTCTGATCTCTGTGTTTCACAGTCAATACATTTGTCTCCCTGTCCTAAACTCTCCATATCTCTTATTTAGCTAGAGGGCCAGTAGTAACCTAATTTATTCTTCTTTTTATTCCCCATACATTTTATAGTAAACGGTAAGATTTATGTACAATTTGGGTAGGTGCATTTAAAAGAATTTCCAGTAGTCAGAGTGTTAAAGAATTCTGATTGTCTTTAGTTGGGGACTACATTCTTCTATAAACATCCAAGGTTACACTCGTTAAGCAAGATTTATCCTTTGTGGCTTCCTTTGCATTTTCTGCAATCAAATTCACATGACACTCATTCCTCCTGCTGCTTACAAAACAGCTCTTGATAGAGAAGGCTCTCTTGCAACAGATAACATGAAAAGTTACAGATCAACAAAGCTGAACCTTGGACTTCAAGTGTGCTTAGGACATTTGTTAACGCCTCCCTCACTATCTGATCTAAAACAACCCTTCTGATCTAATGGTTCTTCTTTTCTTTATTAAAATCCTTTAACAAGCAAACAAGGAGAACAAAAAACCCTCCCACATTCCAAAGTTTTAGTTTGGGTTACAAACACCTCATTATCTCTAATCAACACCATTACACTGATTGCATAAAAAACTCCCTCATCTTCACTCAGTTTTGAAGCAGCACAAAAGTTCTGATTTATGACTCTCCCTTTCAATTCTGGAGTTTTCAAAACTCAAATTATTCAAGGCTTGCTGGTTGAATAAAATAATTATGATTCATGTGCTTAGAAATGTAGACTTTTCATCACAATCTAGGCCCACTAATCACAGTGGCAATTATGATCTTTCAACAGCTACAGCATCACCTGTGTTAAATGACTGAATCTTAACATTTCTTAGTAACCTCATCAAGTTCCTCTATGACACATTCCATTTGGTAGGGCTCATGTGACTGCCAATTGTTATTCCCACTGTTTAAATTCCAAATTTTGGGGTAATTTGCAAAACCAATTTCCCACTTGTCAGCAGGTCAGATTCTATTACTTGTTAGATTCAATCTCTTGTCAGCAGTTCAAACCCTCTTACTACCATTTGCCAAAAATTCAAACCACCCCCTCCAACCCCCAATTAATAGGCTTAAATGTTCTTTTTCCTACCTTGAGTTTGCTTCTTGTTCACAGCATTATCAGCTTTATGCCTTTTCTAAAGTAAAAATGAACAGTGGTTAAAGATTTCTGTTGATATGATAAAGCTTTCACACTTCAGATTAAAAAAAACCCACATATATTACCCTCTCCCACTCATCAGTTCAATAAACCCTACTTAAAAGCATTTTAAACAAGGCTATGGATGACTTCCATAGCTATGATCATCAGGAAGGTCACAGCCAGCTCCACGCTTATTGTGTTGTACTCAGACTCTCTGTGAGCAGTTGCTATCTAAACAAGTCCCTTATAGAAGGAAGCAGCCTGTTCACCATGACTTTGCCCTTTCCTGCAACTGGGAATGACTGTAGCAGAGTCATGGAACTGTTCTTCATACAAGTGCTCTGCACACACCTGAAGTCAAGAAACCACTGTGTAACCACATGGTTTCACCTCCAGGTGAGTGCATGCAGACTCCAGTAACAGTGCAAAACAAAATACAGAGTGGCAAACAAAAATCCCACACCCCTTAAAACAGGCCTTGATGTCTCAGTTTTAATATGGCTGTGAAAAACCTTTTCATGTAGCTACTAATCACCAGGGGTTTTCAAGGTATAATCAAAGTCAGCTAAAAAAAGCTTAGGAGACTACTAGTTTAAACACAGTATTTAAGAGAAGTGGTCTTAAATACTCTCCTGAGCAGGAAGATGATCTGGGGAAAAAAAAAACAAGGTCAATTTACAGTGAATTAATTGATTTAGATAATTTTTTTGAACACTGATACAGAATCCATGCCTTTGAAATAGAAAGAATCTTGCAAATTGAAAGAAAATCAAGATAAGCTACTTAAGAGATATATCTCTAATAAAATGCTGGCATGGCTCTGAGTTAGCAGCTCTTAAAAGGCCACCTTAGAACTTTGCAAAGACTAAGTTACTATTTTTCACTGATTTTCACAAACTAACAACAGATTCTGCTTGGTGATTTCATAGATGAAGAACCTTTGACCAATACTTGACCAAAGCAGGTGATCCATTTACCCACAGGAAAAGCATCCTCCAGCTTGCAAAGGAACAGTTTAAGGACAGATGCTTCCTGAGCTATGCTGGGTGAAAATCATGGGAAACAGATGAAAAACCTAGCATTTCATGACACTAATTTTGTTAGCATTTCTGAAGCATACATGGAAAACAGGTGCTGTTCATGCACAATGTCTTCTGCTAACATCATCTGCTTCTTGGGATTGATTTCACTCTGGAAAAGGGAGCATTTGGTTCTTAAGTGGAAACTATTCTTTTGCTAAGCATAATTTTTGCTACTGATATATATTTAAGTTCTCATCCACAAGCCTAATTAATCTTGCTTTAATATCAGAGGAAAATAACCATTCCTGCAAGTTTTGGATATCTCAATGGGTAAAGAAGCTAAGATATAATGAAAATGAAAGGATTCAGGGGAAACACACTGAGTATTTTACTGTGCATCAAGCAGCAAGCAACCAGGGAAAGAAGTACATCTGCCAGAGTCAGCTGTTAAGAGTCACAATACGACCAACAGGCAACATTAAGTTTCATACCTGTTTGACTACAAAACCAAACCAAATTGTTTTGTTTAGACTACAGTCCTTAAAACTCTTTAAGTTACCAACAGCTGTGTATACACACTAGAAAGACAGAGATATCTTTACAGGCACATACACACAGCTTCTAAACTGGCAGCTAAATGCTCCCAATCAGTTGCTTCATCTCATTCAATTTCAACTCAGTAGAGCAGGAATTAAGTACAGGCTGAGGCAATGTAAACTTAACAGGAAGGAAAAAAACAGTATTTGATTTGCATTTAGGTTCCTCTGGAGTATTTGGCAATGAGAACTTCATTGTTTTAGCTAAAATATGCAAAAAACCCTAAACCTTTTCCCTGTCTTCACCTCTACACCAAACTGTCTACTGCTTCAAGCTGCAAAGAACAAACTGTAGAAACAAGCAACATGAAGGAAAAGTGAGTGGATGAGATCATTTTAAACAGGACACTCTGTACAGCAGCAGCAGCAGCCATGGTTTTTGATTTGCCTAGACATTGACAGATGGTGTAAGTCTGTAAGCATTAACATCAGAATGGTTAAAAATATCTGAAAGAACATGAATTAATTTGATATAAAGAGAAAGCAACAAAGACACTCCAAGAGAAGCTGATTACTGGGCAGCAAATACTACAAATGCAAAATGTAACAAAAACTTTTAACAGACACATCATTGTCTCTTCTGAGACCACTCAACTCTGTGACCCAGCAGCTTCACAGAATCCAGGGGGACAACCTAACCAGCCTACCATCTGTACACAGAAGTAAACCCAGGAGAACACTGAGTTTACATATCACCAGGAAAGATATGATGTGCCCAGTGACTCTTCTGCTCAGAGCTCTGCTGCTCACCACTCTTCATCATGTTTCTGCATGTTGCAATTCTCAAACACAGTAAATGTGATGTCTCTAGGAAGCCTACTATTTGTGTGCAGGGAAAAGACTATATTACCTGCCATCCTTTCCCAAAAATGGGGGGAAATGGAAACACTACTTCTCTAGTGGACTGTGCCATGGATTTGCCATTGGAATGGGCTGCCCAGGGAGGTGGGGGAGTCACTGTCCCTGGAGGTGTTCAAGAAAAGACTGGATGAGACATTTAGTGTCATGGTCTACACAACTGGACAGGGCTGGGTGCTGATCTTGGAGGTCTCTTCCAACGTGGTTGATTCTATGATTCTATGTTACAATGTACCTAAATTCTTGCCCTCCACATTAACATACTATCAGAGCTAAAACAGAACAAGAGAGGATGAAGAAATGTTTAGCATCTGCAGTGATCTGGTAAATCATCAAGAATAATTCTTAGATATGAAAGTCATCAAGTAAAAGACTCAACTAAATTAGGGAGACAGGCCTCGTCTTAAGAACTTCAAAGGATGGGGCTTCCACCACCTCCCTGGGCAACCTGCTCTATGTCTCATCACTCTCATGGTAAAAAGCTTCCTAACATCCAATCTGAATCTACTCACTTCTAGTTTTGCTCCATTCCCCCCAGTCCTATCACTACTCAATAGCCTAAAAAGTCCCTCACCAGCTTTCTGTAGGCTCCCTTCAGATACTGGAAAGCCACAATAAGGTCTCCTTGGAGCCTTCTCCTCTCCAGACTAAACAACCTCAACTCTCTCAGTCTGTCTCCACAGGAGAGGTGCTCCAACCCTTTGACTCAACTCTGTGCTCCTAAGGGCTTATATGGTATTTCTTAATGGCACTTCAAATAAAGATGTAAAAAGGATCTTGGGAGTTCTTATTTTTTTTCAATCCTAACCTCTCCATGGACTGGACTAAAGCCAAAAGTTCTCACATTTTTTCCTGTAAAATATTAGTCTGGTATCTTCTTCACAGATTGAATTAAAATGCAGTTCACAAGTATAATTAATGGGAGTAAAAGACTCTGCCCCTGCAGAAAGAAAAATCCCACACTTCTAGCCAAATAAATATTTCAAGGTTATTTGGGTTTAAAATAGATTTCACACAAGATGAACTCAGTAGCTTCCAGGTTTTTTTTAGCAGAGCTCTTAGCTAAGAAAACTGGCAATATTCAGGACTTGACTAGGTACTGGGGAGCCTTTGGTTCCAGTTTACACTTTAAAAATATGCCTCTCCTTCATTAATGGAAAGGGTTTGACTAGAAAACAATCTATGCAATAAACAGCAGTCACTGGTTTATGATGTTGTCACTGGTATATATAGTAAACACTTTCAAATCCTAACATTATAAAGATTTCATCTTCTGAAGTAGCTGCAGAAACTCACAGAATCAACTAGTTTGGAAAAGGCCTCTAGGATCATCAGTCCAACTTATCACCTAACCCTCCTAATTAACTAAACCATGGCACTAAGTATCTCATCCAGTCTCCTTTTAAAC
This sequence comes from Tricholaema leucomelas, assembly GCA_013400475.1. Lineage (NCBI taxonomy): Eukaryota > Metazoa > Chordata > Aves > Piciformes > Lybiidae > Tricholaema lacrymosa > Tricholaema leucomelas. Next base: position 201,372 of record WAAF01017419.1, on the reverse strand, counting down.
ACCTCCAGGCACGGTGAGTCAACCACCTCTCCGGGCACCCATTCCAATGCCAATCATGGAATCACAGAATTAACCAGGTTGGAAAAGACCTTTGAGATCATTGAGTCCAGCCTATCACCTAACCCTTCTAATTAACTAAATCACTCTTGCTGTGAAGAATTTAGAATAGAATAGAATCAACCAGGTTGGAAGAGACCTCCAAGATCATCCAGCCCAACCTATCGCCCAGCCCTATCCAATCAACTAGACCATGGCACTAAGTGCCTCATCCAGGCTTTGCTTCAACACCTCCAGGGACGGTGACTCCACCACCTCCCTGGGCAGCCCATTCCAATGCCAATCACTCTCTCTGCCAACAACTTCCTCCTAACATCCAGTCTATACTTCCCCCGGCACAACTTGAGGCTGTGTTCCCTTGTTCTGTTGCTGGTTGCCTGGCAGAAGAGACCAACCCCA
>WAAF01017419.1:125035-200827 GCA_013400475.1 Tricholaema leucomelas | reverse complement strand
GGTTGTTGTGGCCAAAGTGCAGAACCCTGCACTTGGCCTTGTTAAATTTCATCCCATTGGCCTCTGCCCACCCATCCAGCCTGTCCAGGTCCCTCTGCAGGGCTCTCCTACCCTCCAACAGCTCCACACCTGCTCCTAGCTTGGTGTCATCCGCAAACTTAATGATGCTGGACTCAATCCCCTCATCCAGATCATCAATAAAGATATTGAACAGGACTGGGCCAGCCTAAACCTGCCCTGGCGTAGTTTGAGACTGTGTCCTCTTGTTCTGTCTCTGGGTGCCTGGGAGAAGAGACCAAGCCCCACCTGGCTACAACCTCCTTTCAAAGAAGGCAAGAATGGTTCAACACAGAATTACTCAACAAAATATTTGTACTATATAATCTATGAAAAATCTGAAGGCTGTTCACAAAGTTTTGCCATAAAATACTTACAATATCCTCTATTATCTCCTTCACTGCTGCTACAGCTAAAATAAATAGGAGAGGGACCAATGTTGTGTAACGGCCTGTTGGTGATACATCTGGTATTTGCTGTTAAAAAAACAAAAAGAGAGGAAAAGAAGTTATTGAAACTTATTTTTTAGTGCAAGAAGCAGTACTTTCTGTGCAAATACAGACAAGGCAACTGGAGTCACTTTTCAGACATGTTGCTGGTTACTTGCAAGACAGGGTTGCTGTTTTCAGCTCAAAAGAAGGCGATACAATAAAACAACATTTCCATTTTAAATAGCACAGTGGAATTACTTTCAGAGGTTCTACTGTCTGGAGAATATTTACCTCGCCTTTCTGCATTTCAGTTTAAAATAAAATACATATTTATAAGACACAGTTCACAGTTTTGTTAAAATGGACACAAGGCCAAGGTGGTTTTACTTCCTTACAGTTTCAATCTCTAAGAGACCTTTTGTGTCATGCTAGTTACTGACAAACTTCAAAGAGCTATTTTCTGCCAGACCCTATTTTATGCCAAGCAAGATGGCAAGTGAATGTGTACTCAAAGTAAATGCTGAGAAGATGCAGTTACTTTTGTGATATCCATGGATGATTATTTCTAATTACCTTAATGTATAGAGTTGTTAACAGCAACATTGGTAATTGAGAGAACTGCTGCCTCCATAGCCCATACGACTGAAATGAGATCTCAGCAAGAAAAGCCTACACTAATTAAGTGGTGCCTCGGTGTGGTTAGGAGACATCCTCAAGTTATCATAAAAGGGTTTGAAAAACAGCCAAAGTTATTTCTGTATTATATACATTCCTTTTTGCTAGCACTGCATTGTGCATCTGGAAGAAAGCACAATGTAATATGCTATGTTTCTTGGAGTAAGACCAACATAGATTTGTTTTCCAAGTTGCTCTAGACCACATTTTTCAAGCAATTACTGTGTTGGCTACAAGTGAAAAGGAACCATCACTTTTCCACCTATTACTATCCCTTCATTCCCCTCTAACATGTGTGCTCAAACTCCCTCATTCCTATGAAACATTATTTTCCAGGCAAAATATGAAAGCACAACAGGCACCAGCCTGTACCCTGGTTCCTTTATCCTGTATTTCTTAATGCTGCCACTGTGATCTCACACATAGCCTGATAGGAGACAGTGGACTTCTAAGTCCTAACATTTCACTACCTAACATTCCACTGCCTGCCTAACATTCCACTGTCTAACATTCCACTGCCTGCCTAACATTCCACTGTCTAACATTCCACTGCCTGCCTAACATTCCACTGCCTGCCTAACATTCCACTGTCTAACATTCCACTGCCTGCCTAACATTCCCTAACATTCCACTGCCTACCATTCCACTGCCTGATATTCCAAAGCCTGCCTAACATTCCACTACCTACCTAACATTTCACTGCCTCTACCTCAAACCTCTCTGGCTGGCCTCTACCTGCCAGCCTCTCATCCAGTCACACCAACTTACAAACAAGTTCTGAAACCTCACATTCTATGTCACTAGCTTGATGGGCACGGTGCTACCACAAGAAATGCTGCCTGATGGGGTCAAAAGGCTGCTTGTTTGGAAGCCAAAGGTTTGCAGGCAGACAACTTAATGAAACCCTTGGAGCTTCAGATTTTTTACCCCTGGAAAACTGTGTAAGCTACCTGTGCTGATACAGTCCAAGAAACTGCTCAAAGCACTTAGTGTGGAGGCAAAGAAAGCTGAATACATGCTGAGGAATCAACTTTCACTTGCTGAAACATTTGAAGTGAGGGAGGAAAAAGTACACATGGTAGTACACCTGCCATTCTTTTAGTAAGTCTTGTTAATGTCAATTTCTAACCTGATAAATCAGCACGTTCTAAAATAGGCACTAGAAATGGTGCAGAAAGTGTGAGTTGGTCAAACATGATTAAGAATACAGAACTATCCAATGGTAATTACAACTACTTAGAGCTCATTTTTCATTCATCATCAGATATTGCATCATAGAATAGTATTAAAAAACCCCACAGTCTGCTTTATCAACTTCAACTACTAAGAGATCATAAATAACTTCTTTTCCTCAGCTGTAATCCCTACCCCTCAAAACAGGCTACAGGATCATCAAGGTCATTTTTTTTTAGGCAGTATGAAAGGTATTAACCACAAGGAACATTTACCTGTGTATGGTAGGATTTTTTTACCTGTACTTCAGCTATATTTAACCTGCTTTACAGAAAAAAAACTGTTGAGTGTATTGTGTTATCTCCAAGAAGTAAAAACTCCCCCCCAAAGTCAAGCATTTATTGATGGCTATTCTGCAAGGCTCAGAAAGAGCCTCAGCATCCCTGCAAAACACTGTGGTATAAATTCTCTCTCAACAAGTTGCAAATATTAGCATCTCGTGGTTGAACTTACCTGAAGTAATGCAATAAAAAGAAAAAATGCATTAGCAGCTCTTCTGAACTGGGAATAAAGGAACCTTGGCAGGAATGTGATTATGTTGTACTTTGCAGTGCTGAGAGAAAACAGACAAAAAACAGAGGCTATTATTAAAGTACACAACAATATATTCATCTCTTTTCCTTCCCTCTCAGTAACTCAAGATTTCAAATAAAACACAACCTTTCGTAATTTCTGTGCAAGCAAACAGATTTGTTTTGACTAAACGAAAAAAGACATTCAGAGACAACCCTGCAGGTCTCCATGAACCTGCCATATACAGAGACTGTCTGGAGCTTCCATGTTGGGGCAACAAGCTCCCTTCTCACCTCTGTCTGCTCTGTGGGAAGCAGTGAAACCCTGCTGCCAGGCACTCTGTTGCCGGCAATGGGGAGAGGGAAAAAATGAAGACAAAGTAGCAGTCAGACAGTTCATAGAATCACAGAACCAAGCAGGTTGGAAGAGACCTCCAAGATCATCCAGGCCAACCTAGCACCCAACTCTATCCAGTCAACCAGACCATGGCACTAAGTGCCTCATCCAGGCTTTGCTTGAACACCTCCAGAGATGGCGACTCCACCACCTCCCTGGGCAGCCCATTCCAATGCCAATCACTCTCTCTGACAACAACTTCCTCCTAACATCCAGCCTAACATACTTCCCCTGACACAACTTGAGACTGTGTCCCCTTGTTCTGCTGCTGGTTGCCATAGAGAATAGACCAACCCCACCTGGCTACAGCTGCCCTTCAGGTAGTTGCAGACAACAATGAGGTCTGCCCTGAGCCTCCTCTTCTGCAGGCTGCACACCCCCAGCTCCCTCAGCCTCTCCTCACAGGGCTGTGTTCCAGGCCCCTCATCAGCTTTGTTGCCCTTCTCTGGACACATTCCAGTATCTCAACATCTCTTTTGAATTGAGGGACCCAGAACTGGACACAGCACTCAAGGTGTGGCTTGACCAGTTCTGAGTACAGGGTAAGAATAACTTCCCTTGTCCCACTGCTGAGGAAACAGGTAAGGTAAGCCCCAGGTCTACAGCTGTTGGCCTCAGAGGAGTACTCTATCATACAAGCCATGGTGTACACTGGGCAGGTAATTGCACAACAGCTCCAATTCGGACAAAATGCTCCACCACCTCCTTAGACAGCCCATTCCAATGCCAATCACTCTCTCTGTCAAGGACTTCCTCCTACCATCCAGCCTATAATTCCTCTGACACAACTTGAGACTGTGTCCCCTTGTTCTGTTGCTGGTTGCTTGGATGAAGAGACCAACCCCCACCTGGCTACAGCCTCCCTTCAGGTAGCTGCAGACAGCAATGAGGTCTGCCATGAGCCTCCTCTTCTCTAGGCTAAACAGCCCCAGCTCCCTCAGCCTCACCTTACAGGGCCTAATAGTGTAACAGTGAAGATAATCATGCCAAAGACTCAGAAAAGTATTTTTACTCCTTTTCACAGTAATAATATCTAACTTTGCTTAAATCAATGCATATAAAGGTGGAATTAATATATCCTGCAAAAAGGTCAACACTGCCCCAAAACCAAAGGGAAAGACAGAGAAGTTACATACACGAACAAGAAAGCATTATAAAGTATCTTAAGTCCATAAGGTAGACCTCTCCCCCCTCAATTTTTCCTCAGGATGGTGTGGCCAGCAGGAGCAGGGAGGTCATTCTGCCCCTGTACTCTGCACTGGTTAGACCACACCTTGAGTACTGTGTCCAGTTCTGGGCCCCCCGTTTAAGAGGGACATTGAGATGCTTGAACGTGTCCAGAGAAGGGCAACGAGGCTGGTGAGAGGCCTCGAGCACAGCCCTACGAGGAGAGGCTGAGGGAGCTGGGATTGTTTAGCCTGGAGAAGAGGAGGCTCAGGGCAGACCTTATTGCTGTCTACAACTACCTGAGGGGTGGTTGTAGCCAGGAGGAGGTTGCTCTTTTCTCTCAGGCAGCCAGCACCAGAACAAGAGGACACAGCCTCAAGCTACGCCAGGAGAAATTTAGGCTTGAGGTGAGGAGAAAGTTCTTCACTGAGAGAGTCATTGGCTACTGGAATGGGCTGCCCAGGGAGGTGGTGGAGTCGACCTCCCTGGAGCTGTTCAAGGCAGGATTGGATGTGGCACTTGGTGCCATGGTCTAGCCTTGAGCTCTGAGGTAACAGCTTGGACTTGATGATCTATGAGGTCTCTTCCAACCTTGGCAATACTGTGATGCTGTGAAAATCTCTGCATATGTGAAAGGTACTTTCAGAAAAACACCCCTGCTTGGGAGAGGGATTTATTTGCCACTCATTGACGTGGAATTTTAGCAACACAAACTGAGGATGTTTTCAGATCTCATTTACAAGTATTCAGTTCACTAATTTAAACTCAGAAATACCTTTAAAAGACCTCAACCACACTGTAAATCATCAAACTCCTAGAGCCCAAGCTTCAAAATTCAAAACTAGGTTCATAAGCTGGGTGACTGAAAAGGAGTTTCCAAAGCATAAACAAGATTGTGCTCATGAAAAGTACAACTCCACTGGCACCCAGCCACCAGGATTATGTTCAGAGATGACAAGATGAACTGAACTTTGAATGAACTGAAAGCTGAAGAATAAATTCATGCTCCAGGGATATGCTGATGGTGCAGCTGTAAAGGCAACCCTTTCCCCATTTCTCACCCTGTTCTTAAAATCTGGGAAGATCTGGTTTGTAAAGAGCAGGCTTTGATGCTCTCTTTGCTCAGCTTCATTTCCCTCTCCAAAGTCTAAGACTGTAAGCAGCAGTCCAAAGTGGAATAAACAGTCTCTCCTTCATTTCTGCTGTGCAACATGAAATGTTCTGAGATTCAATATGCCACAACAAAAGTACTGGTTAATACCTGACATGGTTGTTGCAGAATTTGGTCAGCTGAGGTTGATTGATGAATATAGTTCTCAGTTCCTCTTGGTCAGCTAGAGAAGTTTTCTCTGAAACATCATCTGTCTTCTCATAGCCTGTAAAGACACAGCATCATTTGTCAGATAAATAGAATCAACCAGGTTGGAAGAGATCTCCAAGATCATCCAGTCCAACCTAGCACCTAGCCCTGTCCAATCAATTAGACCATGGCATTAAGTGCCTCATCCAGGCTGTTCTTTTCTCTCCTCAATGCCAGCTTTTGTACATTTCCTTTTTACATCTGAGTTTTGTCAGGAGCTCCTTGTTCTTCCATGCTGCCACCCCTGCTTGATTTCCTGCTCACTGAGACAGACCAATCTTGTGCTGGGAGGAGGTGATCCTAGCAAAGCCATGCCACCAAGCATTTGTTGGCCAACAGAATCATAGAATGTCTTAGGTTGGAAAGGACCTCTGGAAAGGGTTGCCCAGGGAGGTTGTTGAAGTCCTGTCCCTGGAAGTGTTTAAGGCCAGGCTGGATGAGGCTCTGATCAGCCTGATGTAGGGTAGGGTGTCCCTGCTTATGGCAGATGGGTTGGAACTATATGATCCTGGTGGTCCCTTCCAACCCTGACTGATTCTACGATCCTATGACCTTAAAGATCATCTCCTCCAATCTCTTTGCCATGGGCTGGGATGCCTCTCAACTAAACTTGGTTGCTCAAGGCCATATCCAATCTGGCCTTGAAAACCTCCAGGCAAGAAGCGTCCATAACATCTCTGGGCAACCCATTCTGGTGTCTCACCACCCTTGTACTGAAGAACTTCTTCCTGAGATCCAGTCTGAACCTACTGTCCCTCAGTTCAAAACTATTCCCCTTGTCCTATTGCTAGACACCCTAGTGAAAAGTTGCTCTCCAGCCTTCCTGTAGGATCCCTTCAGGTATTGGGAGGCAGTTCTGAAGTCCTCTGCTCCAGGTTGAACAATCCCAGCCCTACTCAGCCTGTCCTTACAGAAGTGCTGCTCCAGGATCATCCTTGTGGCCCTTCTGTGAATTCAGTCTAACAGTTCTATGCCCCCTTATGATGGCGACATCAGAACTGGATGTTGTATTCAAGGTGGGGTCTCAGCAGAGCCCCCTCCCTTGCCCTGCTGCCCACACTGCTCTTGCTGCAGCCCAGCACACAGTTGCTGTCTGGGCTGCACTCACACTGCAGGCTCATGTTGAGCTTTTCATCACCCCAGACTCCCAGGTCCTTTTCCTCAGGGCTGCTCTCAGCCATTCCCCACCCAGCCTGGAGTTGCGCTTGGGGTTGTGCTGACTCAGGTACAGGACCTTACACTTGGCCTTGTGGAACGTCATGAGGTTGGCCTGGGCCCACCTCTCCAGCCTGCCCAGGTCCCTCTGGATGGATCCCTTCCCTCTAGCAAGTTGACTGTGACACACAGCTTGGTGCCACCTGCAAACTTGCTGAGGGTGCACTCGATTCCTCTGTCCATGTCACTGACAAAGATGTTAAACATCACTGATGCCAGCACTGAGCCCTGAGGGATGCCACTTGTCACTGGTCTCCAGGTGGCTATTGTGCATTTCAAGGATAATTAAGGTTGCAGATGAGAAGCAAAAGCTTATTTTTAGCATGTTTCAGAAATGATTACAAACAGGTTATGCAAAGTCCCAAGTCACCCTGCTGTCCACTGCAGACTGCATAGCCTTTTACCTGTTTTATCCAGAACTTGTACTCCAGACACTACCTTGCAAGGTCAAGTCTCCACACATTGTGCAAAACTCAGCAGAAACTTTCAATTTCAATGCCATTTCCCCATTTGGAAGTCGCAGATTCCACTACCACACAGGAAATCCCTACCACAACATTCATCCACTGCAATTCCTTTGTTTCCTTCTGTTGTAGAAATTAGTAATCAACTATGAATATTAATTTAGGTGTGGATATTGATTTTTATTATAAATAGCCAACAATTGGGGGAAATTCCCTAATATTCATTTGGATTTTCATTTGACAGGAAGTAGTTGCACAAAGGGAATGTATAAACATGGAATTAAACAGTGTAAACAATCAGAACTTGGAAAACAGGAACACGAATCCAGGAAAATTCTAACTCTGTTTATGGAGTCTTAGTGTTAACTACAGCAGATGTACTCATAGAATCATAAAATCAACCAGGTTGGAAGAGACCTCCAAGATCATCCAGTCCAACCTAGCACCCAGATCAATCCAGTCATCTAGACCATGGCACTAAGTGCCTCATCCAGTCTTTTCCTGAACACACCCAGGGACGGTGACTCCACCACCTCCCTGGGCAACCCATTCCAATGCCAATCACTCTCTCTGGGAAGAACTTCCTCCTAACATCCAGCCTAGACTCCCCCTGGCACAATTTGAGACTGTATAAACTTGTTCTATTGCTGGTTGCCTGGTAGAAGAGACCAATCCCCACCTGGCTACAACCTCCATTCAGGTAATTGTAGACAGCAATGAGGTCACCCCTGAGCCTCCTCTTCTCCAGGATGTGTTAATCCCTAGAGTAAAAAAACAAAATATTCCAGACAGAGGATCTCTAGGGTAAAAACACAAACTATTGGAGGCAGAGGGAAGGAGAGAACTGGGTTGCTGCTGAGCTGCTGGTGCAAGCTGCAAACATGTGGCCGCTGTGATTCCCAGTACAAATGAGCCAAGAATGGGGTGGTCCTCAGGGTGGAGAGTTGGCAATGAAAGGGGCATGGCTTCTACATCATCCTCCCCATTAAATAGGTTATTTTGAAAATGAAACTGGCCAATGGCATCATCATGTTGGTCAATGAATTCAAAGCTTTGTGCCTCCTGTGACTGCGCAAGGACGCAGCACAAGACACCTGACTTGGTGGTGCTAAGTTCCTAGCCCTCAGGGCTCAGCTTTGCTGGGGCCAAACCCTCCATTGTTTGCTCATCCACTCAACTCCTGGACCAGCAACAGGAGGAGGAGAGCAAAGGTCAAACCAGTTTGTCAGGATTTATACTCTGCCAGCACACCTTCCCTTCACCATCCCCAAGAAAGGCAAACATCCACCACGCTTCTATTAAAATTTCAGTATCTCACAAGGACCCTTCTGAGCAAGGCCTAATAGACTGAGTCCACCAGAAGAAGTGTTCACACAATGCTCCTCAACTCAAGGAACCACCCAGGTTCACATACTCGGCAGGTCAAGTATACAGTTTGCTAATCCTGTAGTTACCTCTTCTTGGAGTGGCAATCATCACACCACTGGCTGCGCACAACCTCCAGCACACAACTCCATAAGCACACATCCCTACACCACAACTGAATCCAGGCACATCTCCATGATGATCAGGTCTGCAAACCACATCTAATCACTGCAGGTGCACATCTAATCACTGAGCCCAAATCCATCACAGCATGAGGATACCTTTGGTCAGGGTACAGGACATTTATTTACTTTCCCGTAGCTCAGTGAAAGAGCAAACATGAAATATGAGAGCACTTGGCTGGGGAAGTTGGAAATTATCATGTCACAGAATCACAGAATTTCTTAGATTGGAATCAAGCTCATGGAGTCCAATCATTAGTTCCACACTGACAAGTGCCTGACTAAACCAAATCCCTCAGCACAACATCTCATCACTATGAATCGCTATGGTTGGAAAGGACCACCAGGATCATCCAGTCCAACCTTTATCACAGCATCCTTCATCACCAGACCATAGCCTCAAGTGCCACATTCACTCTCCTTTTAAACACCTCCAGGGATGGCGACTCCACCACCCCCCTGGGCAGCCTGTTCCAGTGCCTGACCACCTGCTCAGGAAAGAACTTCCTCCCAATATCCAACCTAAACCTCTCCTGATGCAACTTGAGGCCATTTCCTCTTGTCCTATCATTAGTAACTGGGGAGAAGAGAGCAGCTCCAGCCTCACTACAACCTCCTTTTGGCTAGTTGTACACAGCAATAAGGTCCCCTCTCAGCCTGTCAAAATACCCACCCCAGACTGACCAAGCTCAGAGAATAAGGAAAGTGTTTGCATGTTTGTGGAATGTGCTACTTTAATTTTAAAGCATTCATTGTAGAATTTATGCCAGCATAACCTTTGAATGTTGACAGGGACAGAGTTAAAGCAAATGCTAGCAGGCATTAAACACTATGTTTTACCTGTTTGTTAAAAAGATTGTCAAACTGTAAACAATTATTTTCACAGATCAGTATTAGAGCATTTATTTGCTCTCCTTTACTCAAAATGAGGACCTTCAGAGACATTCACTGCCTCGCTTCCTACTGCCATGAATTTACCTTTTACCACNCTCTCCTCAGGGTTTCTGTTCCAGGCCCCTCACCAGCTTTGTCACCCTTCTCTGGACATGTTCCAGCACCTCAGCATCTCTCTTGAATTGAGGAGCCCAGAACTGGACACAGCACTCAAGGGGTGGCCTGACTAGTGTTGAGTACAGGGGCAGAATAACCTCCCTTGTCCTACTGGCCACACTGTTCCTGATCCAGGCCAGGATGCCATTGGGTCTCCTGGCCACCTGGGCACACTGCTGGCTCATCTTCAGCTACTACCTACCAGTAGCCCCAGGTCCCTTTTTTCCTGGCCACTATCCAGCCACTCTGTCCCCAGCCTGTAGTGCTGATTGGGGTCGTTGTGGCCAAATTGTAGAACCCTGCACTTGGCCTTGTTCAATCTCATCCCATTGGCCTCTACCCACCCACCCAGCCTATTTAGGTCCCTCTGCAGGGCTCTCCTACCTTCCAACATATCAACACCTGCAACCTTAAGAGTTTAGTTCTGAGGTTCATACATAGCCTTCTACACTGTGCGGCTTGGGTAAAACCATCTCTCCTGCCCTAGGTGTGTTATGCTATGCTGAATGCTTCAAGGGTTGTATTTGTCCATCACCACTCTGCTTAAAGTAGAACATTCACATATGAGTACACAGACTAGACTGATACACAAAGCTCAGTACCAAGCAGACAATATTTTTCTTCAGTGCTTGTGTTGAAGCTTTTAATATATATACATAAAACTATCTAAAGTTATTGTGCTCTCGCCTCAAATGGTAAATATGCATACGCAACTAAGATGTTATGGCTCTTTGATCTGCTGTGGCTCTGTGTTTTCCAAGCAAGAGACAGAGACTGCTCTTTGAAATGCTCTTCTTTTATGGAAGATTATCAGTAAGAATGCTATAGGAAATTAAAAAAAGGGCATGTGTGATGGTTTGGCTGTTACCTGCCCTCCCGCACTTCACAAAATCACCCAGGCTAGACTCAGTCGATCTGGAAATTGGAAGAATGAAGCTTTATATTTACACCTTAGCACAACATACAAGCAGGTATTCACAATAGATACAGCAATAGACAGAAACAGACAAGTTAAAAAGTAATACAGAAACACAACAGCCCTCCCAGAAACCAGAGTCCCCAGGAGGGGCTCCCAACCACTCTTCCACCTTCTTCCTACCCCCTCTACCTTAAAGACTTTGCCTTACATTCAAGGTGAGTTTGGAGGGTCGGCCAGGGGAGTTAGGAAGCAGAAGGATTAGTCACTCAGACAGCAGGTTAGAGAGAGAGAAAAAGTGCAGCCCCAAAGACAGAGAGCAAACGACTTCTCTATATTTATGTTCTTATTCTTACACATCTCAGCAAGCCCATGAGTGAAGTAGACATCATCACTGTTTCTTTTACACAGCCTATAATCTAATGCCTCTCACAATTCTGCATTTGATACAGAGCTTCTTCTACATCCTACCCTGCCACAAAGCCATTTCTTTAAATATTCATACACCATCCTTTGTAACAACACTATTATATCTAGGCTTGGACTAGATGATCTTTTAAGGTCCCCTCCAACCTCTAATGCTCTGTGATTCTGTGATCTTCCTTGCATTACCTACACAAGAACTTCACTCAGCAGTCAGTACACCTGAGAGCGTCTGCTCCTCTACAGCTATGCATCAACCCTGGTTAGATAAACAGCTGCCCAATGCCTGGCCAGAAATTGGGTACACTCCTCTTTGCTGTCTACAACTACCTGAAGGGAGGTTGTAGCCAGGTGGGGGTTGGTCTCTTCTGCCAGGAAACCAGCAACAGAACAAGGGGACACAGTCTCAAGTTGTGCCAGGGGAGGTCTAGGCTAGATGTTAGGAGGAAGTTCTTCACAGAGAGAGTGATTGGCATTGGAATGGGCTGCCCAGGGAGGTGGTGGAGTCACCGTCCCTGGAGGTGCTCAAGAAAAGACTGGATGAGGCACTTAGTGCCACGGTCTGGTTGACTGGATAGGGCTGGGTGCTAGGTTGGACTAGATGATCTTGGAGGTCTCTTCCAACCTGGTTAGTTGATTCTATTCTATTCTCTTGCCAGGTAGCTGCTGATTTTGGGTACACTCCTCTTGACAGGTAGCTCCTGATCTTCAGAACTTCCTGAGGTCAAAGAGAACTCTGCTGCACAGCTACAAGCAAAGCCAAAGCTCAGGCCTGCTTATGGCCTCTTAGCACGCTAAGTATATTCAAAGTATGCCACACCACCCTGGCTTATGTGCTGGGCAGGCCTACCCTACAATATTTTGTTCTGGTTCTAAACATTATGGGTTGTAAGTGGGATTTTTCACTCATTTGTCAGATATACATTGCCAGGTAGCACTGTGAGTGTGACTGGGAGTTTCCTCACATGAGGCACTCCCAGGATTTGTTTGCATTCTGCATCTTCACAAAGCTCTCATAAAGCATTTCTAATTTCTGCTGCATCTCACCCACACTCATCTAGCATAAACACATTAGATCATCAAAAGCTTTATTTAGTTACACTCATTTTGAAGAATACAGATTGCAACAGAAATCTCTAATTTGTTCTATTTATCTAAGGAGAGTAAAGAAAAAGTTGGCATTCGACTGGCCCAAAATGATGTCAGGTACTAAAATTTAAATAGGATAAGCTTTTCTGTAAGGAAGTTAAGCACTTCTTACACTGGTAGCTGATACATTCATTTGAAATAGAATAGAATAGAATCAAGCAGGTTGGAAGAGACCTCCAAGATCATCCAGGCCAACCTATCACCCAGCCCTAGCCAGTCAACCAGACCATGGCACCAAGTGCCTCATCCAGTCTTTTCTTGAACACCTCCAGGGACAGTGACTCCACCACCTCCCTGGACAGCCCATTCCAATGCCAATCACTCTCTCTGCCAACAACTTCCTCCTAACATCCAGCCTAGACCTCCCCCAGCACAGCTTGAGACTGTGTCCCTTTGTTCTGGTGCTGGTTGCCTGGCAGAAGAGACCAACCCCACCTGGCTACAGCCTCCCTTCAGGTAGTTGTAGGCAGCAATGAGGTCAGCCCTGAGCCTCCTCTTCTGCAGGCTGCACACCCCCAGCTCCCTCAGGCTCTCCTCACAGGGTTTGTGTTCCAGGCCCCTCACCAGCTTTGTTGCCCTTCTCTGGGCATGTTCCAGTATCTCAACGTCTTTCCTGAATTGAGCCCAGAACTGGACACAGCACTCAAGAGGTGGCTTGACCAGTGTTGAGTACAGGGGCAGAATAACCTCCCTTGTCCTACTGGCCACACTATACTTAGCCAGAGCTGATCTGGTGTTTAACCACAGCTGAATTCTCTGACTGTATGACATTCTTACTTGTCCCCACTGACAGGCAAGCATCTGATAATTACACAGAAATGGCAAGTTTTAAAACCTAATTTTCTTGTAATCCTCAGAATCACACTTTCTGATGGGTTTATTACTTTATGTCATTTCAGGGCCAAACTGAATAAAAATATGATTTAATATCAAAGCAATGCAACTATTACCCTAAGCAAAAAAACAACTCATTTACAGAGCTGTTGCATAAACTAGAATGGCTGCACATAATACTTGGTTCTCCACTGTGAAAGCTGTTTGCTAGCAGAACACTGAATCTGGAAATCACTGATGGATAAGCACAAAACACTGCAAATTACAGTCAAAGTCACTCAATAAATAACTGAGGTTTTGGTCCAGGATTTCCCTTAGTCTGATTAAAATTAAAGAAAGAGAGCAAATCATATGCAGGAGTGGGAAAAGGCAAGAAAAAAATTGAAAGCTAAAAATGTTGAGTATATGACTGGATAGGGCTGGGTGCTAAGTTGGACTGGATGATCTTGGAGGTCTCTTCCAACCTGGTTGATTCTATGATATGATTCTATGATTCCCAGGATATGAGCTGTACTCAAAATAAAATTCACAGCAAAAATGTGTAATTTGCAGAGAACATTTTCAGTTCTGCCAGCAAAAGAAAAGAAAAAAAAAAAAAAAAAAGGAGTATCTTCAACAAGAACAAAACCCAAATAAATCAACCAAGCTGTCTCCAAGCTGGTGAAACATGGGTTTGATGGGTGGACCACGAGATGGATAAAGAGCTGGCTTGATGGCTGCACCCAAACAGTGGCTCTCAATGGGTCCATGTCCAAGAGGTCAGTGACAAGTGGAGTCCCTTAGGGATCAGTCCTGGGATCAGTCTTGTTCAATATCTTTGTCAGTGCCACAGACAGAGGCCTTGAGTGCAGCCTCAGTAAGTCTGCTGACAACACCAAGCTGTGTGGGGCAGCAGACAGGCTGGAGGGTGGGGATGCTATCCAGAGGGACCTGGACAGGCTGCAGAGGTGGGCACAAGCCAACCTCAGGAAGTTCAACAAGACCTAGAACAATGTCCTATGTCTGGGTCGAGGCAATCTGAAGCACAACTACAGGCCGGGCAGTGCGTGGCTGGAGAGCAGCCCTGAGGAGAGAGACCTGGGGGTGCTGGTGGATGAGAAGCTCAACATGAGCCAGCAGTGTGCACTTGCAGTCTGGAAGGACAACCAGAGCCTGGGCTGCAGCAGGAGAAGTGTGGCCAGCAGGTCAAGGGAAGTGATTCTCCCCCTCTACTCTGCTCTGCTGAGATCCTAACTGGAGTACTGCATCCAGTTCTGGAGCCCCCATTACAAGAGGGATGTGGAGATGCTGGAGTGTGTCTGGAGAAGGGCCACTGGGATGCTCAGAGGGAGCAGCTCTGCTGTGAGGACAGACTGAAAGAGTTGGCGCTGTTCAGTCTGGAGAAGAGGAGGCTCCCAGGTGAACTTATGGTGGCCTTTCAGTATCTGAAGGGGGCCTGTAAAAAAGCTGGGGAGGGACTTTTCAGGATATCAGGGAATGACAGGACTAGGGATAATGGAGCAAAGCTGGAGATGGGTAGGTTCAGGCTGGACGTGAAGAGGATGTTGTTGAGCATGACCGTGGTGAGACCCTGGAATGGGTTGCCCTGGGAAGTGGCTAAGGTCCCGTGCCTGGAGGTGTTTAAGGCCAGGCTGGATGAGGCTGTGGGCAGCCTGCTCTAGGGTAGGGTGTCCCTGGGCATGGCAGGGGGGTTGGAATCGATGATGCTTGTGGTCCCTTCCAACCCTGACTGATTCTATGGTTCTATGAAACCAAATACAGTAAAAACAAACAATAAAAGCCCCTAAACAACCAAATTGAGCTTTCTCCAACAATTAAGTCATTGAAGACAATGTTTTGCTTCCAAGAATAAATCTGGAAGAAGCAGCTGTTTCCACATGTAATATTTGCAGGGATTCCTCCTAACCAGTTTTGATAATAAAGTTTTAAAATACTTTCCAAAAGTGAGTGAGTTTAACAATTTCAGTTTTCATTCCTTAAACAGTCTGATTTTCATTACAAGAAATAGACAAAGCTGGGAGGTGCAACTGACATGCTAGAGGGAAGCGATGCCATAAGGAGGAAACTGGACAGGCTTGAGAGGTGAGGCCAGGCCAACCTCACAGAGCAGACTAGAATAGAATCAGTCAGGGTTGGAAGGGACCATAAGGATCATCCAGTTCTAACCCCACTGACATGGGCAGGGACACCATAACCTAGATCAGGCTGGCCAGAGCCTCACCCAGCCTGGCCTTAAACACCTCCAGGGATGGGGCTTCGACCCAATCAGGCCAGGTGCAAGGTCTTGCACCTGGGTCATAGCAATCTCAGGCATAAATATAGGCTGGGCAAAGTGTGGCTCAAAAGCAGTCTCAAGGAGAAGGACCTGGGGATATTAGTTGATGAAAAGCTCAGCGTGATCTGGCAATGTGAGCTTGCAGAAGGCAACTGTGTGCTGGGCTGCATCAAAAGCACTGTGATAGAATAGAATAGAATAGAATAGAATCAATCAGGTTGGAAGAGAGCTCCAAGATCATCCAGTCCAACCTAGCACCCAGCCCTATCCAGTCAACTAGACCACGGCACTAAGTGCCTCATCCAGTCTTTTCCTGAACAGCCCCAGGGACGGTGACTCCACCACCTCCCTGGGCAGCCCATTCCAATGCCAATCACTCTCTCTGCCAACAACTTCCTCCTAACATCCAGCCTATACTTCCCTCGGCACAACTTGAGGCTGTGTCCCCTTGTCCTGTTGCTGGTTGCCTGGGAGAAGAGACCAACCCCACCTGGCTACAATCAGCAGGATGAGGGAAAGAATTCTCTCCTTTTCTCGTGAGACCCGACCTGGAGTTCTGCATCCAGTTCTGGTGCCCACAGCAGCTCCATGTCTCTTTTACGCTGTCTAGAGGACAGCCATGAAGATGATCAAGGGCTGGAGAATGTCCTCTACAGAGACAGGCTGAAAGAGCTGGGACTGTTCAGCCTGAAGAACAGAAGGCTCTGGGGAGACCTTACAGTACCTGAAGGGAGCCTACAAGAAAGCTGGGGAGGGACCTTTTACAAAGGCTTGCAGTGATAGCATAAGAGGGAATGGATTGAAGCTTGAGGAGAGCAGATTTAGCCTAGGTATTAGAAAGAAATCCTTTACAGTGAGGGTAGCGAGACACTGGAACTAGATTGCCCAGGGAGGTTGTGGATGCTCCCTCCCTGAAAGCACTCAAGACCAGGTCTGGTGAGGCTTTGAGTGATCTGTTCTAGTGGGAAGTGTCCCTGCCTATGGCAGGAGGGGTTGGAACTAAACCATCTTCAAGGTCCTTTCCAAGCTAAACCATTCTATGAATCTAAGAAAGCCAGGTAGAAACATAGAATCAACCAGGTTGGAAGAGACCTCCGGGATCATCCAGTCCAACCTGTCACCCAGAAGACTGCAACACAGAAAGAAAGAGGCAGAGATAAAAGTATCTTTCAAATCACTTCTCTTCATTATTACAATTTCTTTTTTATTCTCCAAGTACATAACTCAAAAGCAGCCCATTTCAAAGAGCCCATCAGGAAAAAGATGGTGCCTTCCCAGTAATTTTTTACAATGCCACAACAGACCTTCAGTGACAGAACAGGAATGGGAACCTTCAGCCTGTCCTTCTGAGGAGGTAGAGCACTGAAGGGAATTGGAACAACCTTCTTGAACCTGCTGATACCTGAGATGGCCAAGCCTGTGTCACAAAGCACTGAGATCCCAAGATTAGTCTGCAAAATAGACTTGGCATGAAGAAACCCTAGATACAAGTGACTGTAAAGAGCACTACATCTGGTAAAATGCTAAATAGTTCTATCATCCACAAATAGAAACACCTAGGGGTATAGAAGGCAGTACAAAAGCAGATGGTCTGAAGACAATCTGATGACTACCACAGAGCTTCAAAACACTTTCCCTCTTCATCTGAAAGTCATCTCATCTTGCACAAGTTCAGCTTCACCTAGTTTTCATACAGGCATTCACCTCCACTAAAATGAGGAACTAGTCATTACCTACTGTTGTTGCTGGACAGCAACACATCACCTTGAATCTACCCTTTCCAGATGACCCTAATATAGTTCACTGAACTCCACCAACACATGGAGGGAAAGAAAAAATGCTTCAGCCTTCAGAGAACCCTAATAAGAACTGTCAATGCAATTCTACTCTCCAAAGAAATAAAATGCTTTGAACAATTCCATCTCATTTTATTTAACAGATACATATATTAAGTGTGCAGCTACACATAGCTAAAATAACCACAGTTCATCACTGTATTTAATAAAGCTAGATGCAGGCTACACTACTGAGAGAATCCCCACATGCTTTGAAACTGCAGAATGCATGATACCAATGCTACTTCCACAGCACTAAAA
Source organism: Tricholaema leucomelas (assembly GCA_013400475.1). NCBI lineage: Eukaryota > Metazoa > Chordata > Aves > Piciformes > Lybiidae > Tricholaema lacrymosa > Tricholaema leucomelas. The sequence goes on along the minus strand of WAAF01017419.1, from coordinate 183,026 downwards.
GCCCAGGTATGATTCTGCATTAAGGTTATTGGTGGTGAAAACAAATGTAGTGGTTTCTACAATTGTTTAGGAGAGGCAGATCTCCATACTTTGAACAAGACTTTATTGATATGCATACCACTTCAGAAGTGTGGCACTTCCTAAGCTTATGGTGAACTGCAGATGCTCTTTGCAACAGGGATAACAGGCACAAAAAGCCATTGAAAAAAGGTTCTAAGTGTGCCTGGTGTTATTTAATTGGCCACGAAGACCACAAGAACCTGTGGAGATTTGGAGGAGTGCCACAAAAGTAGTAGCTTCTTTTCACAGAATCATAGAATCAATCAGGTTGGAAGAGACCTCCAAGCTCATCCAGTCCAACCTAGCACCCAGCCCTATCCAGTCAACTAGACCATGGCACTAAGTGCCTCATCCAGTCTTTTCTTGAACACCTCCAGGGACGGCAACTCCACCACCTCCCTGGGCAGCCTAATTCTTTTCTCTATGCAAGTATTATAGACACTAAAATGCCCTGTAGACATTAAAACATCTACAATTTTTATTCTGCAATGATTTCCAGACAGTAGTGTCAATTTCTCTGTGCCACTGTCAGCCAGCTCTCGGGGATGATAAATGTGCACATCGTTCTGACAGTTCTTAGTTCATTTCATCAAAGCACAAGAGTTGATTTTCTCTAATAACAGTATTACTATCTCTTCATGTCAGAGAGCTCAGTTCAGAGATGATGCCAAGACAGTCCAGCCTGATAAGGTAGCTCATGATCCATGGAAAAGGTCTCTCAAGCAGAAATTAGTTGCTGCAGTGACAGGAGAGAAAAATGAGGTTTGAATCCCCAAGACATAATATAGAAATTCTAGTAATATTAGGCTTGTCTGTCAGAACTCCACAAGTCTTAGGCTACTCTAAGGAATGGTTCATGCCATAACAGCACTTATGGAAGCTGCTGTTTGTGATTACAGGGTCACCAGTGACTTCCAAAGAACATAGAAGGCCCATGTCACTAACAGTTCTGCACTGTAGTTACCTCTGGTGGAGGCCTCAGAAGGCAGCCTTATCATCCCTTTGCACAGGGCTTATCTAAGAGACTCCTGTGATGGCCAGACCTAGGGCTTTACAATTCCCAGTACAAATGCTAGGGATGAGACCAACCTTGCAGAACTCTGGCCTTCCCTTTTTAAGAAAAGAGTAACATTTGCTTACAAAGAACTGTTCAGAAATGCCAGCCACACAGTCCAATGCAGGCTAGTTAGACCTGGAAGCCACTTATCTCAGCAAAAAGGAAGTAAACTGACAGTGGTTTCACTGTGAATGAACCAAGTACAAATAAACTGAACTGCATATAAATACAATTAGCAAGTGTCACAGTAAGAGCAAGAAAACAACTACCTGAAGGGAGGTTGTAGCCAGGTGGGGTTGGTCTCTTCTGCCAGGCAACCAGCAACAGGGCAAGGGGACACAGTCTCAAGTTGTGGCAGGGGAAGTACAGGCTGGATGGTAGGAGGAAGTTCTTCACAGAGAGAGTGATTGGCATTGGAATGGGCTGCCCAGGGAGGTGGTGGAGTCACCATCCCTGGAGGTGTTCAAGCAAAGCCTGGATGAGGCACTTAGTGCCATGGTCTGGTTGACCGGCTAGGGCTGGGTGATAGGTTGGACTGGATGATCTTGGAGGTCTCTTCCAACCTGGTTGGTTCTATGATTCTATGATAAGTTTCACATCCATTTTCAGTCCTAAAGCAAGTATTTTTGAGAAGCCCCCTAAACCCTGTATTTAAGTGTTTTACAGCCATGCAGCCCTGAACACTGTTCAAATAAACCAGGATGTTGAGTTTTTCTTTGTGCTACTGCATCTGCACACCTTCAATAGATATTTACCTTTAGGGAACATCACATTTGTTCATTTAATATCTGTTAAGAGTCCTGCAATTAGATCATTTTAAAGAGAGCATCAATTTTGCCAATTTACTTCTCACTAACTGTCTGGAAAAAGGGTAAGTGGAAAAGAACTGAGATTAAGCACTGAAAATTTGGACACTGAGCTAGTCCCACTACACGCATCTGTTAATCACTGTGGGTGTAACAGTATGATTGCTCTGGCTGCAAATACATTTTGAAAGTGTCCCTGGAAGGCTGTGCTTTATTTCTTTCTTCTGAGAAAGATCCATTCTTCTATTTCTTGGCCAGCTAGTACTTCCTAGATAGAGCCAAACCCCCCCCCATAAACCTAGTTTTGGGGGAAGAAGGCATGTAACATAGGAGAAACAGAACATCAAGATAACAGCCTGCACTCCCAACTGGTCTTCTTTCATACTACCTAGCACAGAAAAAAAAATCATTTGCTTGAAAAAAAGGAAAGAACGATACAGGAGGAAAGTTTCTACCTCCTTATACAGCCAAACAAAGCCATAGAAACAACCAACCTGATGCAAAAACTTTCAGACAAAGGGACGAGACCTGAATACCTGCCTCAGGGAGGTCATTAGAGTGACACTGCTGTCACCTCGCCTACAGCAACGCTAGACCAGAAGCTGTCCCAACAGACTGCTGCTTTGGTACCAGCGACTTCAAGTTATACTTTTGCATGCAATGCATATTAACATCAATCACTTCATAGCAGTGATTCTTTTTACAAGGTTCTTCACGCGTTGTCATAATGAGACCAAGCAAACCTAACCCGTAGTTAGGCATAAAGCACCAGCTGGGTCTGAAGCTTTCGGGAGCGTTTATTGCTGATGATCGCTGTACGCTAACATGACACATAAGAGAGCTGCCCCGGCTTATTCCTAGGAAGAATATCTCAGGACGAGTGTCCCAGGGCATGAGCCACCGTTGCCTCTCCCGCTCGGGGCCGGCGAGCCGTGCAGCCAGACCCACGGGGCAAAAGACAGCGATCGCTGGCCCTGAACTGCTGTCAGGCAGCTTCCCACGGGGCTCTCCGGCCCCAGCAGACAATGGGCAGCCATCAGGTCGAGGCCGCACGGAGAACACCGCCGCCAGCAGCAGCCAGGCTCACACTCCGGCGCTGAGGCCGATGCCCGGCTGCAGTAAGCTCCTGCCGCCGTAGCCCTGCCAGGGGCACACGGCGTGACCGAAGGCCACGGCGAGGGGCGGGCAGCGTTGCAGCTGCCATCCCCGCGACTCAGGCTCCCGCCGCCCCGTCTCCCCGCCGCCCCCTCCCGGTCAGGCGCCGCAGCCCCACCGCTGCTCCCCGCTTGAGGGTCGCGGACCGCCGGAAGCCCTTCCCCGTCCACCCTGAGAGCGGGGAAGGAGGGCGTCGGGTGGCACTCACCCTCTGCGCGGGAGCGGATCTCGGACACCGTTTTCTGCACCGCCGGCATCGCCGCCGGGCGGAGGGGTGGCCACCTCCGCCCTGCACCTGCCGCACGCCGGAGGGCACCCTGAGCCGCAGCGAGGCCCGGGGAGGAAGCAGCGTGTCCCGGGGCCGCTGGGTCTCGGCAGTGGCTGGCACGGCAGCCTGAGCAGACAGACTGCTTTCACTTGCCCCCGCCGCGGCTAACTGACAGCTGCAGCGCTACGCGCTCGCCTGCCCCCTCCGGAACCTACCAACTCCGCCTTCCACCCCTCCTCCCCGCCCCGCGGCGTCCCGCCGCCATCTCCTTCCCACCCTAGGTGCAGGCTTGTGGGGTCGGTGTGCTTATTCGGGCACCGGCAGTGCGGGAGGTTTATGCCCTGCTCCTGCAAGAAGTGAAGGGGTGCCCCCCACCCCGTGACGTGATGGGAATGGAACGCGCCGAGCCCTGGGCTGCTGCCCGGCATTAGGGGCGGGCGGCTGGGGCGAGCCCCAGCTAAGGCCGAAGCGCGTCTCTGGCCCCAGCAGCCGGGAGAGCGGCGGAGCTCAGCCTCGGCGGGACGGGAAGCAGTGGGGAGCGGGCGGGGCGACGCAGGCTGCTGAGGGCGGTACGGCCGGTGCAGTCCGGCGACCAGGATAGAGGAGGTGGTGGGGGACGGAGGGCAGCAGGCCTAGTGGGGAGTCTGCAGAGCTGCCCAGCTTTGTTTGTCTGCAGAGCAGCCTTCTTCCATCCTTGGGTCTCCGGGGCAGCTAAGCGAGGTGTAAATGAAGCGAAGGCGCGCCGAGCACTCAGCCAGAGAGGGTATTTGAAACGCTTCTCTGAGGCCCTCGGAGCGGGGAGAGGTTTGGTGCTGCTCCGTGTTTGACAAGCAGCTTTCAAGCCCTCCCCAGCTTTTTATTTTTAATCTGTAAGTCACAGAGTGCCGCAGTTGACAGCCCTGAGTCAGTGCGAATCCAAGCTCTCCTGGTGTGTGGGCTGGTGGAAAGGAGGTCCCAGCTGCAGATGCCTCAGGCTGAAGCAGCAGCGGCAATTTCACTTCTAGACCGTTAAAGGTGACACTTGGGTAACTGCAACAGGCTGAGCAATGTGTCTCTGGCGTCTTGTTCCTGTGTCTTGTGAAAAACAACCACACTAAAAACAGGACGGAGAAGAAAACAGGAAAGGTGATGGTAGGACCTGGCGGTAGGTCTTGCTGCCATCGTTTTGTTCTGCATCCATTTCAGCCTGGCACAAAGCGTTCTGACTGTCTAGTGGACGGTGAAAGTTACGAAATGGAATAGAGCTGCTATTGTGCCATGAATCTTGAGAGGATTTGAGGCTAAAGGCCACCGTTGTGCCCTCCAGAAAGCACATAACAGAGATTATGCATGTGGGATTGCTGTTGATTTCTTTATAAAGTAGATATGCTGAGAAAATTATATTACATAGACACACATGCATATATACATACACACGTGCACATACATGCACACATATATGTAGTCTTAACAAATCCCTCTTTTTGTTTGATGGAATTGTATGAATTCAATCTGTAGCACTTCATTCCTGGAGAAAATGAACAAACCCCTTGTCTTTCTGAAATGCAGAGCTCACAGAGGAAAGAGGAATATTTGCCTAACTGAAGACTGCACTGGGAAATAAATGCAGCTTTTTTTTTGGTTGGTTGGTTGGGTTTTTTTTGTTTGTTTTCCAAGCCAGAAAACTTGCTGGAGACTCCTCTTCAAAAGAGGATGCACTTCTGCAGCATCCTATGCAACGGTCTGTGTGGGTTTGTGGGGGTTTTTTTGCTGAACCAGAAACATGAAGATTGTAGGAAGATCTCTCTTCATGCTTTTTTTACTGGAAAAGATGCCTTGAAAGAACGTGCACTGCTCATCTAGTTTTGCGAAATACTAAAGCATAGGTTGGTTAGGGGTAGGCAAGGGCTTGGCCAATGCAAATTGCTTTCTGTAAGAGACAGCTTTTCATTTTCTGTTGAGGTTCTACTGAAACCTGATTGAAAGAGTCATTTAGGGAACTCAGTCTCACAGTCTCACAGTATCACCAAGGTTGGAAGAGACCTCACAGATCATCAAGTCCAAGCCGTTACCTCAGAGCTCAAGGCTAGACCATGGCACCAAGTGCCACGTCCAATCTTGCCTTGAACAGCTCCAGGGACGGCGACTCCACCACCTCCCTGGGCAGCCCATTCCAGTAGCCAATGACTCTCTCAGGGAAGAACTTTCTCCTCACCTCAAGCCTAAATTTCCCCTGGCGTAGCTTGAGGCTGTGTCCTCTTGTTCTGGTGCTGGCCACCTGAGAAAAGAGAGCAACCTCCTCCTGGCTACAACCACCCCTCAGGTAGTTGTAGACAGCAATAAGGTCTCCCCTGAGCCTCCTCTTCTCCAGGCTAAACAATCCCAGCTCCCTCAGCCTCTCCTCGTAGGGCTGTGCTCGAGGCCTCTCACCAGCCTCGTTGCCCTTCTCTGGACACGTTCAAGCATCTCAATGTCCCTCTTAAACTGGGGGGCCCAGAACTGGACACAGTACTCAAGGTGTGGTCTAACCAGTGCAGAGTACAGGGGCAGAATGACCTCCCTGCTCCTGCTGGCCACACCATTCCTGATGCAGGCCAGGATGCCATTGGCTCTCTTGGCCACCTATGCACACTACTGGCTCATGTTCAGGCGGGTATGGATCAGTACCCCCAGATCCCTTTCTGTTTGGCTGCTCTCAGCCACTCCAACCCCAGCCTGTAGTAATAGGGCCGTTTGGCGAAAAAGATCCTGTGAGGTGGGGTCTTTTTTGCTGTTTCTAGCAGTTAGACTTGTTAAAAAGACTATGAAACTTGCTCTGGATTTGTATCTGTGCCAGTCACTGCCTATTTCCCCCCAAGATCACCGCAATGCTGGTGTCAAAATCCACTTTTAAATCCCATTTTATGTCTAAACCTTTTGCTGGCTATTAGATCCCTGGCAAGTGGCGCTTATTACTGATACCTTTGAGGAAGTGGAAATTTACTTGTTTGAGTACAGAAGATGGTACAACAATGCTGCCAAGTGCTTGTTTATTTTCTTTTATTTTACAAACAAGGCCAACAGCACAGCAACAAAATCAGTACCTTTATTCTTGGTATACATTTCTCTGAGTTACTGTGAATGTTTAGTATCTCTTTGCCCCCCGCCCCGCCTAAGGAAAAGCCTTTTCTGAATGTTTAGTACGAGTAACATTTGTAAAGAAAAAACAACAAGGTTCTGTTAAATCTTACCATCACTTAAGAAGTTATCCAGTTTTCAGTGTGTCCCCCCCCCAAGCTAGTTACATTTAGCTGTTTAGTTACACAATAGACCTTTAATCCAGATGTCATCTGAATGTGGGAAACTCAGCTGCAATATTTTCTGACAGTTATTACTTTGGGAGGAGAAGCCTATTAGCCTCTGTCCTTTCTTCCTTCCCTTCACAGAATCAGCCAGCAGAGCCAAGTGGCCCTTATATTTACTATGTCCTTTGGAAAACAAGTAGGCTCCATCCCATCACCTCTCCTATGGCAAATATAGCCTATGTCACTCAAGTGGTTTCCAGCTCCACACACCACCATACTTGTTTTGATGCAAACAGGTCAGAAAAGGCATCTGCAGCGTTTTGAGCTGAGTATTCTCAGTTTACACCTTATGCTTTATATTTAAGGAATTCAATATTTGTTTCTGGATTGTCACTTGATTGGGAGTTTGCACTACAGGACTGCAGGACAGAAGCAAGCCAGTCAGCTTTGCAGCAAAGTGTAAACAAACCAGGATGCCTATGTTGTGCTTTAAAGACCAGGTGATGCTCCACGTTGAGCTCCCTCTGGTTTCCCTGTGTGGTTTGAAATGTGTGGATAGCAATTTACTAGCACTGATTTATTAGGAAACATTACCGTTTGGTACAGAAGAGGACAGAAACCTTGGGATTTATTTTCATAGATGCAGAAACATGGCAAAGAGAAGCAAATTATTTCAGATAGAGAAAAATCCTTGCAGTAACAGCTGTCTTTCTGCTTCATAAGATACTGCAGCAAGTGGAGACTGCACAATTAATCTCAAGTTCCCATAACATTTTAACCAGTACCTTTGTAGTTTAATATATAAAATACTCCCATAGCATGGGAAGTTGCTAATGAAATGTTATGAATAGCGACATCTAAAATTAAAAGAGGTACAGGAAGGCAACCATTCTAGCTCAGATGAGTCAATAGTTTGTCTATCAGCTAGCAGACTTTGTATGGTGTTGCTGAAGACTAAACCAGTGCTGTGCTCAAAGGAGAAAGGCACATTCCTGCTTTCTTTACCTTCTTTGACCCTCCGAAGGGATAACACTTGGAGGCTTTGTGGAGGCTTTAAATCCATTATCTGTATGCCTAAGCATAAGCTTCTGCTATCCATCCTATAAGGAGATCAGGTAAAGTGCTTTGCAATGCTACCTGAAGCCATTATCATGGTGGCAAGATGTTTTATTTATGAAATGGTTATGTCAATTCATTGTTATATTCTGAATTTTGAATTTCTCATGTTAGGTTTGTTTAATCTTCTTAGACAAACGTATCTCCGAAGCAGGCTCATTTAACTTGTTCCACTTTGCTGATATTTAAAGTACCCCCAGTGGAATTCCTGGTGGTTCTCTGCATGGTTTAACAGAAACCAACAAATCTTCTGTTTGCTCAAATGTGACATCATATCCATCAACTAATTGATACCCTGTAAGTCTATCCAGTGTTCACATGTACTTACCAATATCTCACAGAATCACAGAATCACAGAATTTCTTAGATTGGAAAAGCCCTTCAAGCTTATGGAGTCCAATCATTAGTTTCACACTGAACAAGTCCTTAACTAAACCAAATCCCTCAGCACAACATCTCATCACTGTGAATCGCTGTGGTTGGAAACGACCACCAGGATCAGACAGTCCAACCTTCATCCCAGCATCCTTCATCACTAGGCCATAGCCTCAAGTGCTACATCCACTCTCCTTTTAAACACCTCCAGGGATGGTGACTCCACCACCTCCCTGGGCAGCCTGTTCCAGTGCCTGACTACCCACTCAGTAAAGAACTTCCTCCCAATATCCAACCTAAACCTCTCCTGATGCAACTTGAGGCCATTTCCTCTTGTCCTATCATTAGTAACTGGGGAGAAGAGAGCAGCTCCAGCCTCACTACAACCTCCTTTTGGCTAGTTGTACACAGCAATAAGGTCCCCTCTCAGCCTCCTCTTCTCCAGACTGAACAACCCCAGCTCCCTCATCTCACTCTAAGACTTTAAGAAATATTTGTCTCCTACTTGCTGTTGTTTTTGTAAAGATGCTTTGCCCTTAACTGCCCTGCACACCATCCCTCTAGCTTAAAAACAAATTACCTGTGGAAACAGGCTGTGAAGTTTTCATTACAGAATGTGTTTAATCTGTACAAGCCAGTGTAAATTTATATTGTCTGTAGCCTTTATGATTATGAAAGACAAAACTTCTCCTTGCCTGGAGCAAGACTTGTTAATAAAAGAAACCTCAGGCCCCTGAAGCGGATATTTAGATGTACAGAACATACCATGAAACACATCAGATAATTCAAGCTCTGATTTATAGAAACCCATGAAGTTGTTCCTCTTAGTTTCTTACTCAGCTGCTGTAGCATGATCTGAGTATATAAAGCATAAGGAAGGAAAAAAAAAGCAACCAAACAGAAATAGAAATAGAAACAAACAGAAAGGATGATATGGGTCAAGATCTGGCTGGAGGGCCTGGCCCAGAAAGTGGTGGTGGATGGTACCACGTCCAGTTGGCAGCCGTCACTAGGATCAGTGCTGGGCCCGGTCCTGTTCAGTATCCTTATTGATGATTGGGACCAGGAGATTGAGTCCAGCATCAGTAAGTTTGCAGATGACACCAAGCTAGGAGCATGTGTGGATCTGTTGGAGGGTAGGACAGTTTTGCAGCCCAATGTGTCCAGAGAAGGGTGACAAAGCTGGTGAGAGGCCTGGAGCACAGCCCTGTGAGGAGAGGCTGAGGGAGCTGGGGGTGTGCAGCCTGCAGAAGAGGAGGCTCAGGGCAGAGCTCATTGCTGTCTACAACTACCTGAAGGGAGGCTGTAGCCAGGTGGGGGTTGGTCTCTTCTGCCAGGCAACCAGCAACAGAACAAGGGGACACAGTCTCAAGCTGTGCTGGGGGAGGTCTAGGCTGGATGTTGGGAGGAAGTTGTTGGCAGAGAGAGTGATTGGCATTGGAATGGGCTGCCCAGGGAGGTGGTGGAGTTGCTGTCCCTGGAGGTGTTCAAGGCACTTAGTGCCATAGAATCATAGAAGCCCAGTAAAAGTTTCTTACAGGATTGCCAGTGCCTATCTGCTGTACCCACAGGGTAAACAGGAAGAGCAGTCACACAGAAGCAGACAGCTCAAGGAGGACATCAAAGTCCAGGTCAGTCTGTGACGCTTGATAGTCACTCACAGCTGTAGAACATGCGAGGAGAGCATTGTGCCAGAAAACAGACGAAGGTTTGAACTCTTGCCAGGCTGCTTAGGGTTCCTAGTAGGTTGAAGGCTATCACAGTGTTCTGCAGGTATCTCAGGGTGTTTGTGTAGCTACACCAGGCCCACAAGCCCCCTTTGCTCAGCAGACAGAAACCGTAACCCTCGTGCTGGTAGCTTCGCTCTGGTACTGTGGCAAGATTTATCACACAGGGAACGTGGCACAGGAGCAAATGTTGGCAGATGAAGGAAGAAAATGGATCAGGAAGAGCGTGGCCAGCCAGATGGCCTCTTTGTCTTTAATCACATGCTTATGCAAATATTAGATTAAAACCACAGACAAGAAACACAATGCAGATGTCTGTATTAGATTGGTTTATTCTGTGAGGGCAGATCATGCTAGAAAATGCTAAAAGGGAAGTGAAAGTGGCTTCTACAGGCTTTAATTTAATCCTGCTGCTCACTGCTTGCTTTCACTTTAAGAAACTGGTGCAAATGTCACGTTAGGTGGCTTTACATTGGTATAATTCACTGCTGCATTTTATGCTGGCTTTAATGTTTTAAAGATGTTCTGGCACCGTAAACATGGAATAGCTGGATGGTGAACAAAGTGCTTGAAGTTCAAATTCAAACAAACTGCAGGTATTTTCCCAACAGCATTGTTAAAATGCTGACATCAATTTAGATACATATTTCTGGGAGAACAAGGAGGCAGGACAGGGAGAAACTCTGTCATAATAAATGCTTTCAGTTTTCCAGGCAGCCAGTTAGCAAAAGCACTTAGAATGAAATATCTATTGATAGAGATACCACCAGGAGCTAAGTTGGCAGCAATAGTCAAATATTAGTAAAGAGAAGGAAACAAAGCAAAAAATGCATCATCAAACTGAAAGCCACCCAGAGCAGAAGAGATTCTGGTAAACAAAGTGATCTAGTGCAGGAGTCAGCTCTGTGTTTTGAAGAGAGTGAGCAGGTGTCACTCTGTAGTAGCAGGGTAGTGCAGTCAGCACTGCTGTCCTGCAGCGTAGCAGATTTGAGTTTGGAAACAGATCTCGGTGCCTTCGTATCTCTCCCTGATTTCACTGTGCTCAAATATCAGAAGGCTTTAGGAGAGAGAGAAAAAGAGTCTGTTGTGGGAGAGTTCGATGCTAAATATGAACTGATCATTTAGTTGAGGAACTGCAGAGCCTTTGCAGAGGCGCAGGTGATCTGCCTGGTCATCAGAGATTGCTCTATGACATTGCTCAGAAGATATTGAAAATAAAGTCACCTGAAACTGGGCAAGTCATGACTCTGAACATCTGAGTTTGCAGATTCTCAGCGCAGTCAGCACTTGACAGCCAAATCTCTGAAGGTGACAGAGTTTGCTAGATATATACTGTCCCAGGACTGCAAAGAGAGAGAACAAGATTCCCTTCTGCAGTAGCTCTTCCTAGTGTATTTCCCAGGACCAGGAGGGTTGTAATAGGTTAAGATTTGACTATACTGGAAAAATAACCACAAATTCTTATGTTTTTCAGTGCCACTTCTGGAGATAACTGTGTGCCAAGGAGGATAAAGTGTGATTGCAGCATTGAGGACTGGAGTTAGGAGATCAAGTTTCAAGTTGGCAAGATAGGAGTAAAAGGACACTGTACAGATCAAAGGAAGCTACCAAAGGAGATCTCTCCTAAGACAGGAAGAAGCTGATGCTTTCTGTAGACTCATGGACTGATGCTTGACACTGGGGTGGGGGCTTCTCCTAGTCGTTGGTAAAGAGTCTCAGCTATTGGACTGTTTGAGTAGTAACCATATATCTAACAACTCTGGCAATAGGTAAGGTTTGAGGTGTGTGAGCTATCAGGATACTTATGGATTTTACTGCATGCTTCAGCAAGTGATTCCAAGAGGCTGTTAGCCCATATGTAAAAGGATAACTTTGCAATGAAGACATCAGATGGATTAGATTTAAATCACAGAATCAATATATCTGGTTGGGAGAAATCTCAAAGATCATTCAGTCCAGCCCTTGAGGAAAAGTGCAAATGAACTGTGTGATGTTTTGGGTTTTTTCCCCCTTATCTTTGGTTCTAGAATGCCCATGAAAGTATGGGAATTTTCAGTGCAAGATTACAGAGACAGTTTGTTACAGGTTAGAAGTCACAGGGTTCTGGCTGCCTGTTGAACCTTAACAGGCTTTAATGCGTGTTTGGAACTGCCCAGTTTAGACTTTGATCACAAACCACTTTTCCCAGCTGCCCAAAGAAGTTTCCTTTTGATGCTATTTTTATGAAAACTTTCTTTTAACATCTCTCACATCCTTCAGTAAAAAGAAAAGCTCAGAAAGAAATCTTGGATGTGCTGAACGCAGCATTCCCTTTTGCTATTGACTGTAAGAGAGCAAGGATGCTACCCAGATTTGTTTCGGTACATTCAAACCTATCATGTTACCATCTAGTCAGTAAAAGCAAACCACAAACCTCTTCTGGCTGATAAATACAGTGTCCAATAATGTTACATTATAAATCAGTATTGTTCTGCAATGATGTGATCTATCGTGTTACCCATTTGCTTTATGTTCTTTGAACAACAGGGTAGTGTAGAGCAATTGAAAGATCATAGAACCATGGAAGGGTAGGGTTTGGGAGGGACCCCTGGAGATCATCTAGTCCAGCTCCCCTGCCACACAGGAGCTAATGAAGGGCAGAAAGCCATTTTCATATAATCTCCAAAATAAGGTTATTGCTGAATGAAGAATGTAAGTGTGTATTGCCAGGCTGAACATGAGCCAGCAGTGTGCTCAGGTGGCCAAGAGAGCCAATGGGATCCTGGCCTGGATCAGCAACAGTGTGGCCAGTAGGACAAGGGAGGTTATTCTTCTCCTGTACTCAACATTGGTCTGGCCACACCTTGAGTGCTGTGTCCAGTTCTGGGCTCCTGAATTCAAGAGAGATGTTGAGATACTGGAATGTGTCCAGAGAAGGGCAACAAAGCTGGTGAGGGGCCTGGAACACAAACCCTATGAGGAGAGACTGAGGGAGCTGGGGGTGTGCAGCCTGGAGAAGAGGAGGCTTAGGGCAGACCTCATTGCTGTCTGCAGCTAACCGAAGGGAGACTGTAGCCATGTGGGGTTGGTCTCTTCTGCCAAGCAACCAGCAACAGAACAAGGGGACACAGTCTCAAGTTGTGCCAAGGGAGGTCTAGGCTGGATGTTAGGAGGAAGTTGTTGGCAGAGAGAGTGATTGGCATTGGAATGGGCTGCCCAGGGAGGTGGTGGAGTCGCCGTCCCTGGAGGTGTTCAAGAGAAGACTGGATAAGGCCCTTAGTGCCATGGTCTAGTTGATTGGACAGGGCTGGATGCTAGGTTGGCCTGGATGATCTTGGAGGTCTCTTCCAATCTGGTTGATTCTATGATTCTGTGATTCTATGTTGGATGTTTTTGACAGAGTATTTTACTTTCTAATCCAATACATTCTGTCTTCAGCATATATTCATCTCTGCAGTGTCACATTGAAGAGAGCTATTATCACACTATCAATACAGAAAAGCAGCCATAACACATTTAAAAATGTATTTTCATAGATTTATGGAGTGGTTTGGGTTGGAAGGGACCTTGAAGATCACTTTCTTCCAACCCCTTACCACAGACAGGTACACACCTTCACTAGACCAGGTTGCTCAAGACTTCGTCCTTGAACACCTACAGGGAGGGGGAATCCACAACCTCCCTGGAGAGCCTGTTCCAGTGTCTCACCACCCTCATTGTAAAGAATTTCTTCCTAATCTCCAGTCTAAATCTGCCCTCCTCAAGCTTCAATCCATTCTCTCTCATCCTATCACTGCAACCTCTTGTAAAAAGTTCTTTCTCAGCTTTCCTGTAGGCCTACTTCAGGTACTGGAAGTCTGCTGTAAGGTCTCCACAGGGCGTTCTTGTCTCTAGGCTGAACATCTCCACCTCAGCCTGTCCCCATAGAGTAGGTTCTCCAGCCCTCTGATCATCTTCATGGCCCTCCCCTGGACCTGCCACAGCAGTCTGATGCCCTCTTATGCTGAGTGTCCCAGAACTGGACACAATGGAGCAGGTGGGGTCTTGTGAGATCAGAGTAGAGGGCTTTCCCTTCTCCTACTGCTCACACTTCTTTTGATGCAACCCAGCACATGGTTGCTTTCTGGTCTGCAAGCTCACATTGCTGGCTCATGTTGATTTTTTCAAGTCCTCCTCAGAGGCCACTCCTTGCCCAGCCTATATTTGTGATTGGGTTTGCCCCAAGCCAGGTGTACAACCTTGCACTTGTTGAACTTCATGAGGTTGGCTTGGGCCCACCTCTCAAGCCTGTCCAACTCCCTCTGGGTGGAAGGAGCTTTGGACAACCAATGTGAGGGTCTGGAATATCTCACATTCACTTTAACAATCCCCATGTTTGTACACACTCAGTATCTACTTTATGCATAGTTGCCCAGAGGTAACAATGGCCATTAACATCTTTGTCAGTCACATGGAGAGAGGAATAGAGTGCACCCTCAGCAAGTTTTCAGATGGCACCAAGCTGTGTGGCACAGTTGACTTGCTAGAGGGAAAGGATCCATCCAGAGGGACCTGGACAGGCTGCAGAGGTGGGCCCAGGCCAACCTCATGGCATTCAACAAGGCCAAGTGTAAGGTCCTGCACCTGAGTCAGCACAACCCCAAGCACAACTCCAGGCTAGGTGGGGAACGGCTGAGAGCAGCCCTGAGGAAAAGGACCTAGGGGTCTGGGGTGATGAAAAGCTCAACATGAAGCTGCAGTGTGAGTGCAGCCCAGACAGCAACCCTGTGCTGGGCTGCAGCAAGAGCAGTGTGGGCAGCAGGGCAAGGGAGGAGATTCTGCCCCTTGGCTCTGCTCTCCTCAGACCCCACCTGGAGTGCTGTGTGCAGTTCTGGAGCTCCCAACACAAGAAGGACATGGAAGTGTTGGAGTCAGTCCAGAGGAGGCCATCAAGATGCTGAGAGGGCTGCAGCAGCTCTGCTATGAGGACAGGCTACAAGAGTTGGATTTCTGCAGCCTGGAGAAGAGAAGGCTTTGAGGAGACCTTGGAGTGACCTTCCAGTATCTGAAGGGGGCTACAGGAAGGCTGGGGAGGGACTATTGACAAGGTCTTGTAAAGACAGGACAAGGAGTTTAAATTGGCAGAGGGGAGATTTAGACTGGATGTTAGGAAGAAGTTCTTTACAGTGAGGGTGGTAAGACACTGGCACAGGTTGCCCAGGGAGGTTGTGGATGCTTCCTCCCTGGAGGTGTTTAAGGCCAGGCTGGATGAGGCCTTGAGCAGCCTGCTCTAGTGGGAGGTGTCCCTGCCTATGGCAGGGGATTGGAACTGGGTGATCCTCGAGGTCCCTTCCAACCTAAACCATTCTCTGATTCTCTGATTACAGAACAGTTTTATTTTCATCTCTCTCTCCCTTTGAGAGACAGATCCCTTGCGTTGGTGCCAGCTGTAAGCATTTACACTGCATATTCTCTTTTACCTAGGCAATAAATACAGACACGTCTGAGTGATGAGATCATTGCCTGTGCACTCCAAACCTTGCAACACTGGGGCCCTCTGAAATATTCTAACCATGTGCAGCTATGAAATAGTTTCCTTTGAGTGTATACTCAGCTAATGCTTGGTATGACCTTTAAACAAAATGATGTCCTTGTGCTGGGTTCATTACAGAATCCAAACAGGCTGCATGGTTGGAGTCTCTGAAAAGCTTTGAGAGGTTCTAATCTAGATAGAGTGAACATAGCATGACAGATGCCTATTCTTCTGTGTTAGGGAGGTGAGAATTCATGTTTTATTTTTGAGATGTTTGACATGCCAAGAAATCTCTGTCAGTCTGGGTAATCAACACTATAACAAATGATTTAGCTCATTCTCTTCTGCTGCCTTCTTATTTATGTCTCTTCACACTATAGCTATTATGTGCTGTTCTATTTCTGCTTTGGGCTTTTTTTTTTTTGTTTCCAGAACCATAACTTGCTGCCTGATCACTCAGTTCAATCTCTGTGTGCATGTCCCCTATTACTTTGCTTATATCTTAACAGGCCAGATTCATAGAATCATAGAATCATAGAATGGTTTAGGTTGGAAGGGACCTCAAGGATCATCCTGTCCAACTCCCTGCCATAGGCAGGGACACCTCCCACTAGAGCAGGCTGCTCAAGGCCTCATCCAGCCTGGCCTTAAATGCCTCCGGGGAGGAAGTATCCACAACCTCCCTGGGCAACCTGTGCCAGTGTCTTACCACTCTCACTGTAAAGAACTTCCTCCTAACATCCAGTCTAAATCTCCCCTCTGCCAGTTTAAACCCATTCCCCCTCGTCCTGACATTACTAGACCTTGTCAATAGTCCCTCCCCAGCCTTCCTGTAGGCTCCCTTCAGATACTGGAAAGCCACTCTAAGGTCTCCTCGAAGCCTTCTCTTCTCCAGGCTGCAGAGCCCCAACTCTCTCAGCCTGTCCTCATAGCAGAGCTGCTGCAGCCCTCTGAGCATCTTGGTGGTCTCCTCTGGACTCGCTCCAGCAGTTCCGTGTCCTTCTTGTGTTGGGGGCTCCAGAACTGCACACAGGACTCCAGGTGGGGTCTGACGACAGCAGAGTAAAGGGAATTCATTCCAGATATGCTCAGATGAAGTCAGTGAAATGAAATCAAATGAAATGAGCACTGACTGGCAAGTGGTCCTAGAAAGATGTGCGAAGAGCCAGGTACATATCTTCCATCAGTCCAGAATTTTGCCTGCTATCTGGCTGGGTGACTTGGCAGAAACGAGATGCTCGTGGCTATTACTTACCAAGCATTTAGGACCAGTGGCTGTACTTTATGTACCTGCTCCCAGATGTAGAAGGTTAGTCACCTTAAATCTGAATTTAGCTGAGTATGTGAGTTTAAAGTATGAGACTTAAAGATGGGCTTAATGCTTCTGCACAGATGGCATCACTCAGGGGTGGAGGCTTAGCAGAGTTCTTGGCATTGAAGCTGAAAATGCCAAGCATTATCTATGTGTGTGATAACTCTTCCCCAGAACTCTGAAACTGTAGCTTTTATAATAGTGTTTGGAATGTGTGAGGTGCTTTCCAATCCTCCACAGACATCCAGACTCCCAACCCAATGTCTAGGATCGTATGGGACCAGTTTTCTTCCTTAGTATGAATGCATAGCTTTTCAGCAGAGCCTCTAAAAGTTCTCATGGGCTTCAGTGGTGCTCAGTGGGTCTGCAGAGGCTTTTTGCTGTGAGCAAAGAACTAGGATCTTTTTAAATCATCATCAAGGAAGTGTTTCTTTTTCTGCTTCATTTTGTTTTATTGTGGGCAAGGAAGTATGTGTGTGGGTTGCTGGGGTTTTTTGGGTATTTTTCTTACCATGAGCAAGGAAATGTTTGGTTTTGTACCATGAGTTAAGAAATGAGTCTTGTTTTTTCTTTCTGTCCTTTTTTTTTTTTGTCAGGAAACATTACAAGCAGAATTTCCTCATCTTCTGAAGTAGTTTTTTTCCCCATATAAGTTGTGAAAAGGTCATAAAAGTTGTCAAAGTGGCTACTGTATGCATTGTGCCTCTAGGATATGTTCTGCATCAGAATTTCATTGATACTTTCCCATCATCTCTATGGCTTCTGTGTTGTAGAGGTCACTGAGACTATAGCCACGGTACACCAGTGCAACATCTTTCTCTGAGTCAGAGCCTAATGGCATTACAAGGTCTGCAACAGCTGCTGCAGAGATATATCTGTGACTCATCTGAAATCCTACTATGAACAAAGCACTAATCCAGCATCATAGCCTATTCTGCTGGCCAAAGGAAAATGCTAAATATAAGTAAATCTGTAATGGAATGTAAATATAGTGGGAGGTTGGTAAGATTTCAGATAAGTCAAAAAGCTCTAACTGTTATCCCAGAAAAGGAAAACTGAAGGGGAAATGAAAAAAAAAAAAATGCATTTTTCTCTAACTGTTCCATTTCCATTTCTCTTTTAGCTCTCTAGAGATACCAACATCTATTTAGATACCATGAGACTAATCTGATGTTTATCTGAGGAAAAAATAAAGAGTGATAAAATGTGGATTACCAGGTGAAATCACCACTGTTGTCTCAAATATTTGGAAATTAAAGGAGGTGATTGTTCTGATTTTGAAATGCAGCTACAGACTGGAGACAGAGTGGTTGGAGAGCAGCCAGGAAGAAAGAGACCTAGGGGTACTGATAGACAGTAGGCTGAAACATGAGCCAGCAGTGTGCCCAGGTGGCCAAGAGAGCCAATGGCATCCTGGTCTGGCTCAGGAACAGTGTGGCCAGTAGGACAAAGGAGGTTACTCTGCCCCTGCAGTCAGCATTGGTCAGGCCACATCTTGAGTACTGTGTCCAGTTCTGGGCTCCTCAATTCAAGAGAGATGTTGAGATGCTGCCCAATGTCTCCAAGGGAGACAAAGCTGGTGAGAGGCCTGGAGCACAGCACTGTGAAGAGAGGCNGTTCAAGAGAAGCCTGGATGAGGCCCTTAGTGCCATGGTCTAGTTGACTGGATAGGGCCAGGTGCTAGGTTGGACTGGATGATCTTGGAGGTCTCTCTCTTCCAACCTGCTTGATTCTATGATTCTATGATTCTGTTCCCTGTGGGCAAAGTTTAACTAGTTCGTTCATGTCAGCTGCAGAAGCTCCATCAGTTTCAGCCATGTCAGTTTTCAGTCTGTATCCCATACCAAGCTGATTTCGTGCATACTCTGATATAAAGATTAGCTTCCTCTAAGCCACAAAAATATTTCTTTATACATTATTTTAATTCTCAAACATTAAGAGAAGACTGTTCCTACTCTGAAACTTGCTGTAAACTTAGGTCTAGAGAGATCACTCTGTAATTTTTCCATGAAGTGCTTTGGAATAAACTGAATTCAGTCTTGCTGAATGTAAGCATCAGAATTAGTAAGTACTGAATGTGATTTGTGCAGTGTCTCCATTTTAATAAGCTTAGTTATGGCTTTGCAACCCAGTAAGATGGTTTTCTATTTATATTTCAGCAACACTGTGTTCTTAGGGCCAGGAAACTGAATGGTCTTGATCACAGAATTACAGAACAGTAGGGTTTGAAAGGGACCTCGAAAGATCATCCAGTTCAAACCCTCTGCCAGAGCAGGATCACCTAGCATTGGTTACACAGGAACACATCCAGGTGGGTTTTGAATGTCTCCGGAGAAGGAGGCTCCACAACCTCTCTGACAGTGTTTTGTCACCCTCACAGTGACAGTTTATGTTTGTCTGGAACCTCCTGTGCTCCAGTTTGCATCCATTCCCTCTTGTCCTGTCATTGGACATCACTGAGCAGAGCCTGGCTCTGTCCTCCTGGCATTGCCCTTTGCGTCTTTAAAAACATGGATGAGCTCACTCCTCTCCTCTCCAAGCCAAATAGCCTCAGCTCCCTCAGCCTTTACTCAGCAGGGAGATGTTAGACTTCTTTCATCATCATCTCAGAGAGAGTGATTGGCATTGGAATGGGCTGCCCAGGGAGGTGGTGGAGTCACCATCCCTGGGGGTGTTCAGGAAAAGCCTGGATGAGGCACTTAGTGCCATGGTCTAGTTGACTGGTTAGGGCTGGGTGCTAGGTTGGACTGGATGATCTTGGAGGTCTCTTCCAACCTGGTTGATTCTATTCTATTCTATTCTATTCTATTCTATTCTATTCTATTCTATTCTATTCTATTCTATTTTTTGTGGCTCTGCACTGGACACTCTCAAGCAGCTCCCTGAGGTCCTTTTTGAATGGAGAGACCCAGAAGTGGCCACAGTATTCCAAATGTGGCCTCACCAAGGCAGAGTAGAGTGTCAGGAGACTCTCTCTCAACCTACTGACCTCACCCCTGTAATACACCCCAGGATACCACTGGCATTGTTGTCCACTTCATCATGAAAGTGCAGCATCCTACTGGTAGCATCCCCTTGTAATTTGCTTGTTTTCTTCACTAGAGAGAAGACATAAATTTAGCTCCAGATATTGCTTCTCATTTCTTGCAGTGATTTCCACAATTGTCTCTTTACTAGTGAAAATATATTCAATAAGAGCTTTTGGTAAAATGTTTATAAATGCAATTTTTAGGTGAGAACAAATGAGTAGTATTGCCCACTTTTCATTCTTACCTAGTTAAGGGGAAAGTCATGGGAAACTAACTAAAACAAGCTTTAAGACTAAGAATCTATGAAACTGTGTATTATTTTACAGTCATCCTATGCATTTCCTGTATATTTATGGAAAACCACTTTAGTTGGGGAGTTGAGTGTAATGATTGGTTGATAGGTGGGACTTGATGATCCTGGAGGTCTTTTCCAACCTGGTTAACTCTGTGGTTCTGTGATTGGCAATGTGGAATCACTGCTTAACGTGCAGTAATCGAACAAGAGCTGCAAGGGGCTCGTAAATCAAAGCAATGAGTCAGCATTCAGCACATGATCTTTGCCTGAGGTCCCTTCCAACCTAAACCATTCTATGATTCTATGATTCTAAAATATGGCAAGGAAAAGAAACAGATTGCTTTCTCCCATGGGCAGGGAGAAGGAAGGAACAGAAACTTGCTCAGGTTCCTGCAGCCTCCCTCCCCTGCTCAGTTGTCTCTGTGAGTGTGGCCAGCAGCTTTGCTCTTACTGCCTTGCTCCTCCTAAGGGGAGCTGCCATTTGCCACCTGGATGCAGCCTCTGCTACAGCTGACAGGTTAAGGAGTCAAATATTTAATAGAATCATAGAATGGTTTAGGTTGGAAGTGACCTCACAGATCATCCAGTTCCAACTCTCCACAATAGGCAGGGACACCTCCCACTAGAACAGGTCACTCAAGGCCTCATCCAATCTGGCCTTCAACACCTCCAGGGAGGGAGCAGCCACAACCTCCCTGGGCAACCTGTGTCAGTGTCTCACCACCCTCACTCTAAAGAACTTCTTCATAACATCTAGTTTAAGTCTCACCTCTTCCAGTTTAAACCCATTACTCCTCATCCTGTCATTACAAGACCATATACGATCCAGGCAGTGTGATCAAAGGCCACCTGTGGAAAGCAAAGATCCAGTGTGGAAAGAAAGCTAAAGAGCTGTGTAAATGAACTGTGTGGTACAAGCCTGTTTGTCAGTGAAGAGCTCCACTGCATCACTAACTGTTAGCTTGCACAAGGCTGAGGCAGAGGCTGCAAGAGCCAGCAGTGTGCCGAGGCAGCCAAGAAGGCCAGTGGCAACCTGGCTTGGATTACAAATGCTGTGGGCAGCAGGAGCAAGGAGGTGATTGTCTCCATGTACTCGGCTTTGGTGAGGCCACACCTCGAGTGTTGTGTTCAGTTTTGGGCACCACAATACAAGAGAGATGTGGAGGTGCTGGAGGGCAACAAAGCTGGGGAAGGGTCTAGAGAATAAATCTGATGAGGAGTGACTGAGGGAGCTGGGGATGGTTAGTTTGAGGAAGAGGAGGCTGAGGGGAGACCTCATTGCTGTCTACAACTACCTGAAGGGATGTTGTGGAGAGGCTGCTGCCAGTCTCTTCTCACAGGTAGTTGGAGACAGAAGAAGGGGGAATGGCCTTGAAACTGGGGAGGTTTATACTGGACATTAGGAAGAAGTTTTTCATAGAGGGAATAGTCAGGCACTGAAATGAGTTGCTCAGGGAGGTCGCAGAGTCACTGACCCTGGATGTGTTTAAGGGTTGTTAGGATGTAGTGCTTAGAGATACGGTTCAAAGTGAATCTTGTGGAGCTGGGTTATAGGTTGGACTTGGTGATCCTGAGAGGCTTTTCCAACCTGAGTGTTTCTATGATTCTGTGATCCTTTTTATCAGTGCCTGAAGAGACAAGATGAAACCAAGGAGACACATACACTAATTGGATTCTCGTTCCTTGCACAGGAACATTGTCTTTTACTTGGCTTTGTGATTAAATCATTCTGGGGATGTTTTGACTGAAAAAGCACCTGTTATAAACTGCTTCTGACAGGTAATAAAATTGATATTATTGATTGAAACCTGCCTTAGCACACACAGCTGAGAGTAAAAGGAGTTGTGAGCTTACCCTTACAATCTCTGACCCAAACAACAACTTGGCAAGATTTCTTTTTCCTGTAGAATAAGAGCTTGAAAATCCTTTGTTTCTGTGGGTGGCAAATGGCTGATTGCAATACTGCAATGTTTGAAGATAACATAAAGTGCAAGAGAAAAAGGGAACAAAACACCTAAGGTGTCATCAATGGCCTTATTCTGTATGTTTCATACTTAAGGATGATGTAGAAGGCAAAACCAATTGTGAGTGGTCATTTATGGAAAAGAATCATGGAATCATAGAAGGTGTTGGGTTGGAAGGGACCCTCAAAAGTCATCTTGTCCAATTTCCCTGCAGTAAGCAGGGACATCTTTAATTAGATCAGCTTGTTCAGAGACCTTAAATGTCTCCAGGGACAGAGCCTCCACCACCTCTGGGCAACCTGTTCCAGTATTTCACTACCCCTCATTGTAAAGAANCTGCCCTGAGCCTCCTCTTCTCCAGGCTGCACACCCCCAGCTCCCTCAGCCTCTCTTCACAGGTCTTGTGTTCCAGGCCCCTCACCAGCTTTGTCACCCTTCTCTGGACATGTTCCAGTATCTCAACATCTCTCTTGAACTGAGGAGCCCAGAACTGGACACAGTACTCAAGGTGTGGCCTGACCAGTGTTGAGTACAGGGGAAGATGAGGCACTTAGTACCATGGCCTAGTTGATTGGACAGGGCTGGGTGATAGGTTGGAGAGGATGATCTTGGAAGTCTCTTCCAACCTGGTTGATTCTATGATTCTAAGAATAACCTCCCTTGATCTTCCCAATGTTCAAAGAAGTAGGACATTCATTCACAGCATAAAGGGAAGTACTGGGAACGCCAGGAGATGCTGCTCATCACTTTTACAAGAATTAGTATAGGAAACTCCTTCATTCCCCATTGCTCAGCACTTATGAATTATTCAGTTAATCCTGTCTGGGGAGGTAAAAGCTGCATGCTACAGCAGGACATGCTATGGTATTTATTAATGTATAGTATTTAATAATGCTGTCTGATTTACTAATGTATGTATTTACTAATGCTATGGCTCTTACTAATGCTATGTTATTTACTAATTTAGTTTGATGTTCAACAGGCTTCAAATTTGCTTTTCCAGACTTCCAAATAGTATCATTTTAGCTCCTGTGTTTTGCTTCTTGTCACTGAATTTACAAGAACCACCCACATCTGTGTTTCTACTTGACAAGATTCCTGAAATGAACCAATTAAAAAACAAAAGTTTGATGGTTTAAAATGCTATTGTAGACATTCTGTCTCAGATATTAACAGTTTCTGTCAGCCATCAAATAAACACAGCTTATCTGGACTCTTTTTGTGCCTTGTGACACTTTCATGAGCTTTGAAACTTTCTTTATAATCTAGGTTTTAATTCCAGAGTGATATAAAATTCAAAGTAATACATGCCTATGAACTGGTAAAAATCATAGAATCATAGAATCATAGAATGGTTTAGGTTGGAAGGGACCTCAAGGATCATCCAGCTCCAACCCCCTGCCATAGGCAGGGACACCTCCCACTAGAGCAGGCTACTCAAGGCCTCATCCAGCCTGGCCTTAAACGCCTCCAGGGAGGAAGCATCCACAACCTCCCTGGGCAACCTGTGCCAGTGTCTCACCACCCTCACTGTAAAGAACTTCCTCCTAACATCCAGTCTAAATCTCCCCTCCTCCAGCTTAAACCCATTCCCCCTCGTCCTGACATTACCAGACCTTGTCAATAGTCCCTCCCCAGCCTTCCTGCAGGCTCCCTTCAGATACTGGAAAGCCACTCTAAGGTCTCCTCGAAGCCTTCTCTTCTCCAGGCTGCAGAGCCCCAACTCTCTCAGCCTGTCCTCATAGCAGAGCTGCTCCAGCCCTCTGATCATCTCCGTGGCTCTTCACTTCAACCTACCTGGATGCGTTCCTATATGATCTGTGTGATCCTGCTCTACAAGGGAGTTGGACTGGATGATCCTTCAAGGTCCCTTCCAGCCCCTGACAATCTATGATTCTGTGATTTGATCAACAGTCTGGCAAAATGCTAAATGAATCTTCATAATCCATGTGGGTGACAAAAATGTCTCTGATGTTAAAGTGCTTGCTGGACTATCGTGCAGCACCTGGTGGCACAGGGTATTGTTACCTTGTCCTTTGTCTCCAGGCTGCAGCCTTCAATGCTCTGTGCTTGATTTCAGATTCATTTGGCATTGTGTTTAAATTAGTCAATGTGTTTTATAAACGACCTTTTTTTGCTTCTCATTTATCATTAAGTACTTAGTACTTAGCTGTCCAGGGGGATTGTGGAGTCTCCTTCTTTGGAGATATTCAAGACCCACCTGGATGTGTTGCTGTGTGGTCTGGTATAGGTGATCCTGCTCTGGCAGGGGGGTCGGTCTGGGTGAGCTTTCAAGGTCCCTTCCAGCCCCTGATATTCTGTGATTCTGTGATGTTAGTCCAAACCAACTGTTTCTGTGGTTAAAGTGATGATGTCATTGCTTTGGTGAGTGCCTTCCTCCCTAAAATTGGGACTTGATTACGGTTGGAACAAAAGGAATGCAGTGCTTATATCAGCTGATGAAACGGGACATGCCCTTTACTGATGCAAATTTGCCTTTTGCAGTCCTTTTGGTCTGTCCCTGCAGCTGATGAGTGGCAAGAGAGCAAATTTGTTGGGAAACTCCTCAGTTTCACCGCAGGATTGCAATCACACTGCCCATGTGCAGTCGCTGCGGGCTGAATAAATGCATTTGTCAGCTGCATGCCAGGATCATGAGCTAGCATGCTGGCAGAAAGAGCAGTACTTCTCCTAAGAACTGGCTTTCTAGGAAGCAAGTGGCTTTTTCTCCCCCCTGACAAATCTCATTCTCACTGCCTGCTTAATCTGTCATTCTCCTCTCCTAAGAAGATCTGAGGCTTGTTCAACCTGACACAAGCCCTGTCTCTGGGACAGCAAGGCGAATGGAGCAAAGGAATCCCGGTCGAAAGCATTTATCCCATGGCATCACAGTGTGAGTGCACTCCCTTAGTTTGGAAATATCTGGAAGAGCAGACAGTGCTTGATAAATCTGTCATAGATTTAACTGTGTGAGAGTGTTCAGTGTCTAACTGACAGTCCACCTGAAAGTAAAACTAAGTGAAAAAATGGAATAGGAGGGGGAGAGGGAAGGAGGAAGAGGTGGGAGAGGAAGGGGAGGGGAGGGGAGGGGGAGGGGGGGGAAGGGAAGGGAAGGGAAGGGAAGGGGAGGGAAGGGAAGGGAAGGGGAGGGAAGGGAAGGGAAGGGGAGGGAAGGGAAGGGAAGGGGAGGGAAGGGAAGGGAAGGGGAGGGAAGGGAAGGGAAGGGGAGGGAAGGGAAGGGAAGGGGAGGGAAGGGAAGGGAAGGGGAGGGAAGGGAAGGGAAGGGGAGGGAAGGGAAGGGAAGGGGAGGGAAGGGAAGGGAAGGGGAGGGAAGGGAAGGGAAGGGGAGGGAAGGGAAGGGAAGGGAAGATCAGTTTCAGGGATCGAAGATATCTATTAGGTCTTTCTCCACAGTCCTTGTGGCAACTGTAGGGAGAGCTTAGATGCCATCCCCAACGTGGGTTTCACATATGCCACACTAGTCCCTTCCCTTCCAGGACTTTCTGGTCCTACTTCCAGACTAACATCTTCCTGAAATGTGAGAACCAAAAAAGGGAGACGGCTAAATGTGATGAATGATGTATCTTTGGAGCCCATCCCTGCATATCCTTGATGCAGAAACATAGTCAATTTGTATTCTTGTCTTGTGTAACATTTGCATGGAAGTGACATAACTTAGAACAAAAAACTGAAAGAAGTCTGTGTTAAAATAGCTAACATCTCACTGTTATCCAATAAGAATGTTGGGAACAATATTTTACCCAATCACTGTATTCTATAACGTGTAGAAGATTGTGGTTATAGCAATAAACAGCTTTTGGGCTTTTGCCTTTGGCTTTCAGCTTTGTCTGTTGTGTCGCTGTCATTTTGTCCGTCACTAATTAATACATACAGCAACATTGAAAGCTTTTTCTGCTTACTGTTCTAGTTTTAGTTTTAGTATGAGAGAAATAGCAAAGTCTGTTTAAGAATGAGAGAAATGGCAAAGTCTGAGTGCTCAAAATAGGGTATAAAATGGGGGTTGTGTCTATTCATGTGTGCATTCCTGCATGGGCACACACACAGAGGACATCCACTTTTATTTCTTTATGAAACTAAAGAACGAAGTAGTTTTGGGTGACTTCAGGTGCTCAGGTCCCAGGTCGGTGCAATCCCAGGCACAGATACAGGCTGGGTGGTGAATGGCTGAGAGCAGCCCTGAGGAAAAGGACCTGGGGGTCTGGGTTGACAAAAAGCTCAACATGAGCCTGCAGTGTGCACATGCAGCTGTGATGGTTTGGGTGTCCCCTGCCCCCCCACACTTTAGAAATCACCCAGACTAGACTCAGTGGGCTCTGGAAATTGAATGAAGCTTATATTTACAGCTGGCACAATGTACAAGCAGATATTTACAGTATATACAGATATAGACGGAAATATACAAGGTAAAAGTAGTACAGAAACACAACTCCCCTCCCAGAAACCTGAGTCCCCAGGAGGGGCTCTCAACCACCCCTCACCTTTCCCCTACCCCTCTCAACCTTACCCCAGTCCCAAGGAAGAATGGAGGTTCGGCCAAGAGGATTAAGAAAGCAAAGGTGAATCAGCCACAAGAGCAAATGGAGGTGAGGTTANAGTCCAGAGGAGAGCCACGAAGATGATCAGAGGGCTGCAGCAGCTCTGCTATGAGCACAGGCTGAGAGAGTTGGGGCTCTGCAGCCTGGAGAAGAGAAGGCTTTGAGGAGACCTTAGAGTGGCTTTGCAGTATCTGAAGGGAGCCTACAGGAAGGCTGGGGAGGGACTATTGACAAGGTCTGGTAATGTCAGGACGAGGGGGAATGGGTTTAAGTTGGAGGAGGAGAGATTTAGACTGGATGTTAGGAGGAAGTTCTTTACAGTGAGGGTGGTAAGACACTGGCACAGGTTGCCCAGGGAGGTTGTGGATGCTTCCTCCTTGGAGGTGTTCAAGGCCAGGCTGGATGAGGCCTTGAGCAACCTGCTCTAGCGGGAGGTGTCCGTGCCTATGGCAGGAGGTTGGAGCTGGATGATCCTTGAGGTCCCTTCCAACCTAAACCATTCTATGATTAGAGGCAAAAGACAAAAAGAAATGCAGCTTGAAGTAAAGTACTGTTTATCAGAGATGGATTTTGCAAGCATGACAAAGCAACCATTCTCTGAGCTGTACATACAGCTGAGATGTTACAGTTATGTCTTATCCCATGGAATCTCTAGTTTCTGTGGAAAAGAGGAAGGATGCTTTATACAGCAATAGTTACCTCCCTCTTGTCTATGAGCAGGCCTTGAATTCTCCTCCTGAGTTTTACATCATTATAATTCCACTTAATCTGGATCTTCCTTGCACACTTTGATTTTATGACATGATTAGGTTTATTTGGCAGTGGAGTTATTTTCATCCTGATTACTTTTCTTGTCTGTGTTTGTTATAAAGTGAGACAGAGGCTCAGGAAAAATAAAGTCAAATAACCATAAAAGTCTTAATATTTGCTTAATGTTTAATTTTCTTTACCCTAGCAACTCTCTACTGTGAAACATAGAATCATAGAATTGTCAGGGTTGGAAGGAATTCCAAGGATCATCTAGTTCCAGCCCTCCTGCCATGGGCAGGGACACCTCACACTGGATCAGGTTGCTCACTATGCAGGTGATTAGTGTTGAACCTGGCAGGAAAACATCTGAGTTACCAGTTAGACATTAGAGAATGACTTTGAGAATGCAAGAGTGCAAGACTACATGGGATGGGGAACCACTAACCTTATAATTTATGAAATTAGGGTCAAGCTTTATTTTCCATGGCAGGACTGAAAGATTTGGAGCCTTTTTTCCCAACTTGATTGTGTTTTCATAGAATCATAGAATCAACCAGGCTGGAAGAGACCTCCAAGATCATCCAGTCCAACCTAGCACCCAGCCCTAACCAATCAATTAGACCATGACACTGAGTGCTTCATCCAGGCTTTGCTTGAACACCTCCGGGGACGGCATCTCCACCACCTCCCTGGGCAGCCCATTCCAATGCCAATCACTCTCTCTGCCAACAACTTCCTCCTAACATCCAGCAAATTTTTCCCCACCAAATGGCTATCAAGTGGCTTCATATTGTAATGGATTTATTCAGTTAGTTTTCTTTGCCTTTCCCTCTCATTCCTGAGTGCTGCACCCAGTGTGTGCATGGCTTTTGACTGTGGCACTGTATAATAATTCTTAACAAGATCTTAATCACTATTTTCTAATCCTGACATTTTTTTTATTCATCTCTCTTTTTATCTCCAGTTTTGTTGCTGTTGTTTTTTTGGTGGTTTTTTTTTTTTTTTAGTGGTTGTTATTAACTAACTCACCTTATAGAATACTTCCCAAATTATTTCTGCTAGCAGGATTAATAATTCATCCAGATAAGCTTTCTTTTGTAAATTAGAAGGTAGGAAAAATGCTTACCTCCCACTTAATAGTAAAAGATACATTGGTTTCTTCCTTTGTCACTGCAGGCTATGTGTTCCAACATAATCAGAATTAGAATCATAGAATCACAGAATCAGTCAGGGTTGGAAGGGACCACAAGGATCATCTAGTTCCAATCCCCCTGACATGCCCAGGGACAGCCTACCCTAGAGCAGGCTGCCCACAGCCTCATCCAGCCTGGCCTTAAACACTTCCAGGGATGGGGCCTCAACCACCTCCCTGGGCAACCCATTCCAGGCTCTCACCACTCTCATGGTGAAAAACTTCCTCTTCATGTCCAGCCTGAACCCACCATTCTCCCCAGTCCTGTCACTCCCTGATAGCCTAAAAAGTCCCTCCCCAGCTTTCTTTTAGGCCCCCTTCAGATCCTGGAAGGCCACAAGAAGGTCACCTGGGAGCCTCCTCTTCTCCTGACTCAACAGCCCCAACTCTTTAAGTCTGCCCTCACATCAGAGCTGCTCCAGCCTTCTGAGCATCCCTGTGGCCCTTCTCTGGACACACTCCAGCACATCCACATCCTTCCTGTAATGGGGGCTCAAGAATTGGATGCAGTACTCCAGGTGGGGTCTCAGCAGAGCGAAGTAGAGGGGGAGAGTCATCTCCCTTGACCTGCTGGCCACACTTCTCCTGCTGCAGCCCAGGCTCTGGTTGTCCCTCCAGACTGCAAGTGCACACTGCTGGCTCATGTTGAGCTTCTTGTCCAGCAGCACCCCAAAGTCCCACTCCTCAGGGCTGCTCTTCAGCCACTCACTGCCCAGCCTGGAGTTGTGCTTGGGATTGCCTCGACCCAGCTGCAGGACCTTGCACTTGGTCTTGTTGAACTTCCTGAGGTTGGCTTGTGCCCACCTCTGCAGCCTGTCCAGGTCCCAATTCCTGTCCTCCTTTTTATTTTTTTTTAAAAGAAAGTTTATTTTGTTTTCTTCCCTTCACACCTGAGTTCTCTGGATCACTGGTGAAAACCTGGTTAAATTAATCTGCCTTTTTTTCCCCTTGATTCTGCTTTAATTTTGAAGCACACATTTGAAGTTCACATACTCTTTTTTTTTTTTTTTAAGATTTTATCTCATTTTCTGGAGCCATTTTATGTAGGAACTTCTCTTTGCTCTGAAAAAAAAATGTTTTATCACTTTCTTCTTGAAATACAGTCACATCCTATACCAGTCAGAAAGACAGAAAATAATTAAGAGACAGTGGTAAGTGAAGAATCACAGAATCAGACAGAATCACAGAAGGTTAAGGGTTGGAAATGACTTTGAAAGCTCATCCAGTCCAACCCCCCTGTCAGAGCAGGGTCACCTATACCAGATCACACAGGAATGCATCCAGGTGGATCTTGATTATCTCCAGAGAGGAAGGCTCCACAACCCCCCTGGGCAGCCTGTTCTGGGGTTCTGTCACCCTCATTGGAAAAAAATTCCTCCTCGTGTTTAAATGAAACTTTCTATGCCTCAACTTCCACCCAGTGCCCCTTGTCCTGTCATTTGGTATCACCAAGCAGAGCCTGCCTCCATCTTTCTGTCACTCACCCTTCACATATTGATAAACATTGGTGAGGTCACCTCTCAGTCTCCTCCAAGCAGCAGATCCCCAGCTCCTTTAGTCTCTCCTTGTAAGAGAGAGGTGTGCTCTATGGTATTGATCACAAGAGCTTTTTTCCTCATGTTTCCATGAAACTTCTATGCCTCAGCTTCCACCTATTGCCCTTTGCCCTGCCACTGGGCATCACCAAGCAGAGCACGGCTCTGTGCTCTTGGCACTCACCCTTGATAAACATGAATGAAGTCACTTCTCAGGCTCCTCCTCTCAAAGCTAATGAGTCCCAGCTCCCTCAGCCTCTCCTTTGATCATGTTTATGCCTCTCCTTTGATCATTGAATGATTATGAGGAGAGGCTGAGGGAGCTGACTATGTTTAACCTGGAGAGGAGGAGGCTCAGAGGTGACCTCATTGCTGTCTACAACTACCTGAAGGGAGGTCCCTTTCAACCACCAACATTCTGTGATTCTGTGTGATCCAGCTAAAGGGCAGGGAAAAACATTACTATTAACCTCACCCTTGATGTAGAATGCAGCCCTTCAGTGCAGCTTGGAAGGAACACCTGGGCAAAAATGGTGTCATGCTTCCCTTAGCTTTAAACTGCTTATCTAGTTAAGATACCTAATTCTCATTTGTTTGGCTGGAAAAAGCTACAGAGAGCTTTTACCAGAGGAGAACAGAGCCCTGAATAGCAAGTACAACGAAATTGTGCCAGCCAACAAGTGGCACTGAGAAGGAATGTGCCACCTTGCTAAGGTAACATGCAATAATACCCAACACTCCAGCTTGAGAAGATCTTTATTTCCAGGGTAATTCTCTGGTTTCAGACTAAAGGTCATCTCAGGCTGCCAAACAAAGGTTTTAGACCTTTTAACAGAGCTATACCCTGCTGTTCAGCTTGGAAGTTAGCTTTTGTATCAGGTTATTTCCATCCCTCTGTCTAATCACACAGGGGCAACCTGTGCTTGCAGGGGACCACAATAAGGGTCTGGGAGTTTTTGTAGCTGCAAAGTATAAACTTCTCTAGATGCCTGAGGAAGTTAATCAAAAGCAGGAGGCTGACTACTTCCTTTTTCCCTCTGTATACTAGGCAAGCAGGAGGAATCAAGAACTACCTATGAGACACAAACAGGTGCAAGACCTTCTAAACAATCATCACAGGTCCCCATTTGCTGCATCATCTGGAAATCTGCTCTTAAAGATTCTGTTAGCTTGCAACAGTCTAGTGAACTGAATTGCTGTGAACTGATTTTTGCTTCTCACTGATTTGTCTTTTTCAATTTCCAGCTATACTTGTTTAAAATAGATGCTGTCCAGGATGGGCTCCTTTTGCTTTGTAGGTGGCCAGGAACAAGCACTGTGAGATAACTTATGGAAAGCTTCACTGTCAGCTAAGCTTTTAGGACACTACTCATAAAACTTTGTTGTTTTTTCTTCCTAATTCAAACTTCCAAACAAGCTCTACCTGTGACTTGCATCAGTTTACTTTCTAAATGTTGTGAGGAGCAGAAGGTCTCAGATTGCAGCTTAAGGAAGCTTTAGCTTCAGGTAGAAGGAGGACAGCATAGCTGAGAAGCAAAATGACACACTGGGAATGCATCAGATTCCCTAAGCACTAGAGTTTTTAAGCTTCCTGATGAACAAATGTAAGAGTGTTGTGAAGCATTTGGTCAAAGTCTTAAAGCAAAGAGTGGCAAGGATTAGGGCATGAGGTTGTGATATTACTGAAGGGTTAGCAGAAGTGGCAGACTTACAGTTTTAAACTAGAGCAGAGTAGATTTAGGTTGGACATTGGAAAGAAGTTCTTTTGCCCTCTACAACTAGCTAAAAAGAGGTTGTAGTGAGGCTGGAGCTGGTCTCTTCTCCCCAGTTACTAATGATAGGACAAGAGGAAATGGCCTCAAGTTGCTTCAGGGGAGGTTTAGGTTGAATGTTGGGAGGAAGTTCTTTACTGAGTGGGTGGTTAGGCACTGGAGCAGGCTGCCCAGGGAGGTGGTGGAGTTGCCATCCCTGGTGGTGTTTAGAAGGAGAGTGGATGTGGTGCTTGAGGCTATGGTCTAGTGATGAAGCTTGAGGCTATGGTCTAGTGATGAATGATGCTGAGATGAAGGTTGGACTGGATGATCCTGGTGGTCCTTTCCAACCATAGCAATTCATAGTGAGGAGATGTTGTGCTGAGGGGTTTGGTTTAGTGAAGGACTTGTCAGTGTGACACTAATGATTGGACTCCATGAGCTTGAAGGGCTTTTCCAATCTAAGAACTTCTGTGATTCTGTGATTCTTTACTATGAGAGTAGAGAAATACTGGAATAAGTTACCCAGAGATGAGGTGAAGGCCACATCCCTGGAGGCATTCAAGATCAGTCTTAATGGGGCTCTGAACAACCTGACCCAGTTAAAGATATCCTTACACACTGCAGGGGAGTTGGACAAGATGACCTTTGAGAGTCCCTTCCAACCCCATCCATTCTATGATTCTAAACAGAGCCTTTGCATGGTGTGCATTACTCTGGAGATAAGGTGTTGAATGAGCTTTTATTTCCTCTCTGTGCTTTTTAAGTATATGTAACTAAGAAAAGAAAGGGAGAGGAAAACAGAATGCTGTTGTGAGGTTAGATTGATCTGTTGGAAGGCAGCAAAGGGCAAAGGATTTGGGGGTCCTAGTTGATGGGAGATTGGCCATGAGCCAGCAACATGCTCTTGTGGCCAGGAGGGCCAATGCCATTTTGGGGCATATTGGAAGGGCTGTGGTGAGTAGGTCAAAAGAAGTTCTCTTGCCCCTCTACACTGCCCTGCTGAGGCTACATCTGGAGTACAGTGTCCAGTTCTGGGCCTCCCAGTTGAAGAGAGACATAGAACTGCTTGAGAGAGTCCAGCACAGAGCCTTAAAGATGATTAAGGGCATGGAACATCTCTCTTATGAGAAGAAACCGAGGGAGCTGGGGCTGTGCTGCTTGGAGATGAGGAGACTGAGAGCTGACCTCATCTGTCTTTATCAATATGTAAAGAGTGAATGCCAGGAGGATGGAGACAGGATCTGCTTGGTGATGCCCAATGATAGGACAAGGGGCAATGGGTGGAAGCCGAGGAACAGGAAGTTTCTTGTAAACATGAGGATGAATTTTTCCCCTGTGAGAGTGACAGAACCTGGAACAGGCTGCCCAGGGTGGGTTGTGAAGTCTCCCTCTCTGGAGATATTCAAAACCTGCCTGTATGTGTTCCTGTGTGATCTGGTATTGGTGACCCTACTCTGTCAGGGGAGTTGTACTGGATGAGCTTTCAAGGTCCCTTCCAGCCCCTGACATTCTCTCTGTGTGTGTGATTCTGTGTGGTTCATTCTCAGTAGCTGCACAGAAAAGCACCTGGTCACTAACATAGAGAGAATCTACAGTATAGGCCTTATTAATATGGATACAGCCAACTCAGTGCTGACAAAAATCATTCACATTTTCAGAGCATGGACTGCACTCAAAGAAACTGTACAACTTCTCGAGGTACTTACTGCCATGGTTTAGTTAATTAGGAGGTGTTAGGTTGGACTTGATGATCTCAAAAGTCTTTTCCAACCAGGCTAATTTCGTGATTCTGTGATTCTTCCATTTCCAGTCTCAGCTGAATGGTTTTCCTTCTGCAATTGAGAACCTCCTCACCATAACCTCAAGATATAATTAGGTGTAATGACATTAGAAAAAGAATGCATGTGGGGGTTTGGGAAACCTTTTCTTGAGGGGTAAAGAAAAATTGCTCTGTGTACTTTTGCACACACATGCTTATTGAATTTCCTTCTCTCTTTTCCTCTGCTGTATCCCCTTATGCTCAAGGGCTAGAAGAAAAATGAATGAGTACCTCACTAACCAGCTCTCTGCAGCTTGAGGATCTCTGCTATAAGGTAACTTCATGAAGAAAACAAATCTTTTGCCTTTGCCTGTTGATCTGGTTGTGCTTAAAGAAATATTTAATTGGCATTTTCAAAAAGATCAACATAGGTAATTTTATTGTTAAGTCATTAATTACACCCTGCTGACTTAAATTTCAGTGAGTTCAGTTGGGCCACTGTGCTGGTTTGAGGCTAATTGGAATATTTTAATGAGAAAAATTAGATTATAGGCTATGAAAACAATGGTGATGTCTACTTCACTCATAGGTTTGCTGAGACAACAAGGACACAAACATAAATAAGGCAGTCAATTGGTGTCTTCGTCTCTCCCTGGCTTCTGCCATATTAATTGCTTCTATCTCTGTAACCCAGCTAATCATTCTGCTTCTAACTCCCCTTGCCCTTCCTTCCAGCTCATCTTACATATAAGGCAGACTCTGGGATAAGAGAGGGAGGAGAAAAGAAGGTGGAAGAGTGGTTGGGAGCCCCTCCTGGGGACTCTGATTTCTGGGAGGGGTAGTGTGGTTCTGTATTACTTTTAACTTGCATATTTCTTTGTGTAGCTGTAAAGATCTGCAATATATTGTAAATATCTTNTGGTTGGGAGCCCCTCCTGGGGACTCTGATTTCTGGGAGTCATTTCTGGGAGTTCATTCCTCAACTTCCAGCCACCTGAGTCTAGTTTGAGTGAATTCATTGTGGGGTGTGGGCAGGTAACTCCCAAACCATCACAGCCACTAACTAGGCTTGTCATTTATGTGGCCAATTGAAATAGAGAGCTTTATGTGTTGCTTAACAAGATGAATCCCTTCTCCCCTTCTGCTGAGCACACAGTAACACACAGAGTAATGCTTTGCTCCAGCTGCATACCACTTTCCCTGTGGAGTTTCAGTGTCTGGGAAACATTCGTGCACACCCTGAAAGAAAGAAACATTGCATGGCTTTCTACAATAATACCTTTCCCATCTTAGTTCCCCATTCCTCTCAGAGATGTTTTTTAGGTCAGATACTGCTATTTAAAAGTGAAATCTCTCTCACCAGTGGCTCAAGTGAATGAGCTGTTTGCAGGGACGCTGCTGGAAATTGCACTGAGGGAAGAATCTTCCTATGAAACTAGAAAACAACTGCAATCCCAGAATAGCAACAAGCTCCAGGAAGCCCTTCTTTGCTTAGCAGAGTTGCTTGCCTTTCTCCACCAGTTTACAGCAAGACTCGTGTATGCCTTGTGCTGTCCTGCACCCAAGAGCTGCAATCTGTGTGGTTAAAAAGAGCCCTGCCTTGACTTGGGGATGCAGGGATAGCTAAACCTCATCCCCAGATAATGAAGTAAGGCAGAGGTTTTTCAAATAGCTGTATGCCACTCATTCACTCTCCATCATGAGCAAAGATCTGCAGAATCCTAACAGCAGCTTGTCATGGCTCTGTGGTTTCTGATGGGAAAACAAATACATCACGTAAAGGGAATAAAGTGCTTTTCTCTGGTTATCATTCTACTCCAGGCTTTTGTGTCACAGATTGTCTGGCAGGCTCTCACAATTGTTTCCTCCTGTAGCTTCTGGAAATGATCTTCACTTCTCTTTGCTAGAGAGAAATATGCCCATAGTAGAGATGGGTTTTATTCATGGCATTCTTTTGTATTTTTCCATTTCACCATTAACTTACTTTCAGCTCTCAATCTTTTGCTGTGTGTGTGAACATCATTTCTGTCTGGGAATGTACAATGCTCCAGGTAGTTGTTGATGTGCTTGAAATCTGTGTCCTGTTAATGTATTCATAGTGTTGTTAAGTCCTTGTTTAGCACACTAGGTCTGAGTCACCCCACAGATGGCACTGAGCAAAGGTCACTACACTTCAGTAGTGCAAATCTGGCTGCAAATGAGGAGCTCAAAGAGTGCGTAGAGCAGGTCTCACAAGATGGGTCTGATGCAAAGGTACATACACAGCTGAAATTAATACTCCCTAAATGGACTTTCCTGTTGGATTTGCTAGAATTCATCTCTTCAGACTGTCATTATTCCTAGTATTTGGGGTGGACTATGGAAGAAAAATATCCAAGGCAGCTGCTTTTGACTTTGAGTCTGGTTATCTATCTAATGAAAGGGAACAGCAAGCATTTGAATATGAGCCAACTGGCTAGTCCATGCTCAGAGAGTGCTTCTCCCCCTCCCCCAGTCCTCCTCCTTGGTAGCTAAAGCAGTCACATCTCCTCCTCCTCAGGCTGCTCTCATAGCACCACACTGCATAGGGGCCAGCTGGCTCCTTACTCTTGCCCAGTTGGTTTGCCACCTAGGAGACACACCGAGTCCCCACCTGCACAAGTCC
Organism: Tricholaema leucomelas; assembly: GCA_013400475.1. Taxonomy (NCBI): domain Eukaryota; kingdom Metazoa; phylum Chordata; class Aves; order Piciformes; family Lybiidae; genus Tricholaema lacrymosa; species Tricholaema leucomelas. The sequence continues at coordinate 146,918 of WAAF01017419.1, read as the reverse complement.
TGAGGGTTGGATGCTGGCCTGTGAGCTGCTGGGAATTTGACTACGATTCAAATGAATACCACAAAAAATAAGAACAGAGGGTTTTTTTGCTTCCTCTAGCCAAGATCATTTCAAAACACATTTCCTTGAGAGCTAGGGATGAGCATATTGAACCTGACCCTTCAAGCAGCAGTTAAAGGCTGCCAGGTAAAAGACCTATTTGATGAAAGATGCCACATGTGGCAGGTTGCATTGCGGACTGTTTTTCTTGCAGCACCTGAAATCCCTCAGGATCACTGGATTCTGAAATGAGCCTTGCCCGCCTTCCCATCTCTCCCAACCCCACTGCAGAACATATTCCCTTTTTTGGTTACTTTCTGCAGTGATTTCAGCTGCTTCCTGTGCATGTAGCATTATGTCTGTGCTTGTGATTCATCACAGTGCTTACGGGTGTTTAGAGTCTGGAAACCTCCTGTAAAATGTGATTTGTAAATACATCTTCCACTTGAGATAGGGAGAAGAGAGGACTATATAGCACTTCACTGCCATCTGCATTGATCAAGTATGAAGGCAGGAAATAACACCCCTCCCCCCCCCCCAAAATAAATGAAAAGAATCTGTCCAAATAAATTAGTTTAATATTAATAGAGCTTAAAATTGAAAGTAAGAGGAATGATCAATTATATATATACACATGCATTTAACAGTAAGGTTGTCAACTGTTTAGTTTTGAATCATAAGATAAAAAAAAAACAATTACAGAATGTCAGAGGTTGGAAAGGACCTCAAAAGATCATCCAGTCCAACCCCCCTGCCATAGGATCAACCAGGTTGGAAGAGACCTCCAAGATCATCCAGTCCAAGCTAGCACCCAGCCCTATCCAGTCATCTAGACCATGGCACTAAGTGCCTCATCCAGGCTTTGCTTGAACACCTCCAGGGATGGTGACTCCACCACCTCCCTGGGCAGCCCATTCCAATGCCAAACACTTCCTCTGTGAAGAACTTCCTCCTAACAGATTAACAGCCAGAGCTGGATCACCTGGTGTAGGTCACGTAGGAATGCATCCAGGTGGGATTTGAATCTCTCCAGAGGAGACTCCACAGCCTCTCTGGGCAGCATGTTCCAGGGCTCTGTCACCCTCACAGTGAAGAAGTTTTCACTTCTATTCAGGTGGAACCTCCTGTGCTTCTGCTTGCATCCATTGCCTCTTGTCCTGTCATTGACCATCACAGGAGCAGAGAATGTTAGGGGTCTGTGGTGGTCTTTAAGACAGCCAACAGAAACGAAGCTCTCAAATGAAACTGGAGAAAAAAGACAGAATTCTATTTGGAGAGAAATGCAGAGAGAGACATTACAAAGCAATTGCTGCATCCCTGGCAAACCCCCTTGAGTTTTCCCCCAGCCCAAAACCTAAATCTGTACCCCCCCAGTGCTCCAATCCTCTCCCCCTCCCAACGCCTCTGCCATCCAAGAGGCCTAAGCAAGCCTCTGGAGGCCCCAACACAGGCCTGCTGCTTGCATGTTCTTCCCGATACAGTGGCTCCTGCCAGACACAGGGCAGGAGGAGGAGGAAAGGAGAAGGAGCTGAGCTTGTTGTGAGTTTATAAGGAGATAGCAGAATTATGGGATTGAATAACAAGCTTCTAGGCTCCAGAGGATTTTTTTAACCCTATAATTCTCAACCTGGGACAGGGTTGGAAGGGACCCAAGGAGATCATAGAGTCCAACCCCCCTGCCAGAGCAGGGGCCTTGAAAGTCTCCAGAGAAGGAGGCTTCACAACCTCTCTGGGGAGCCTGTTCCAGTGCTCTGTGACCCTTACAGTCAAGAAGTTCCCCCTTGTATTAAGGCAGAACCTCTTTCGCTGCAATTTACACCCATTGCTCCTTGTCCTATCCCAGGGAGCAGAGAGCAGAGCCTGTCACCTCCTCCTGACCCCCATCCCTCAGAGATTTATAGACATTTATTAAATCCCCTCTCAGTCTTCTCTTCTCCAGACTAAACAGCCCAAGGTCCCTCAGCCTCTCCTCATAAGCCATGCCCTCCTGTCCCCTAATCATTCTCATAGCCCTCTGCTGGACCCTCTCCAGCAGATCCCTGTCCTTCTTAAACTGGGGAGCCCAAAACTGAACACAGTATTCAAGATGGGGTCTCACTGAACAGAGTCTGGCCCTGTCCTCCTGACCCTGCCTTTCACATCTTTAATAAACATTAATGAGGTCACCCTTCAGGCTCCTCTCCTCCAAACTAAAGAGCCCCAGCTCCCTCAGAAGGCAAATGTTCCACTCCATCTTTGTGGCTCTGCACTGAACTCTCTCAAGCAGTTCCTTGTCCTTGAATGGAGGGGCCCAGGACCGGCCACAGTATTCCAGATGTGGCCTCACCAGGGCAGAGTGGCAGGAGAACCTTTCTCAACCTACTACCCACACCACTTCTAATCCACCCTGGATGCCACTGACCTTTGGCCACAAGGGCACATTGCCGACTTACAGTCACACTGTTGTCCCCCAAGACTGCAGGTCCCTTTCTCCAGAGCTGCTCTCCAACATGTCAGCCCCCAAGCTATACCAGTACATGATGCTGTTCTTTCCCAGATGCAGGACTCCACACTCATCCTTGTACTTCAGTTTCTTCCCATCCAATTCTCCAGGCTGTCCAAGTCTTGCACAACTTTCTTGTGTCAGCAATTCCTCCCAGTTCTCTGTCATCAGCACACTTGCTGATAGTGCTCTCTCTTCCAGGTCCCCCCTTTCGACAGAAAAAGAAACCGGGGGGGCTGAGATTGACCAATGGTCTAGAACATGCTGAGAGGAAGAGCCTGGGCCAATGTTTCTCTCTCCTCCAAACATGTAAGCAGAAATTGGCAGCTAAATGCTGCACAAAATTTAATGTCTCATGTGAGATGGTGGGAAACACAGTCAATTATAGAATGGTTTAGGTTGGAAGGGACCTCAAGGATTATCCAGCTCCAACCCCCTGCCATAGGCAGGGACACCTCCCACTAAGCAAGTTGCTCAAGGCCTCATCCAGCCTGGCCTTAAATGCCTCCAGGGAGGAAGCATCCACAACCTCCCTGGGCAACTCATTCCAGTGTCTTACCACCCTCACTGTAAAGAATCTTTCATCTAGTTCTCTCTAACTTTGATGCCACTGACTTTGCAACTTACGTCTCCCTTTTTTATCCCTGCCTATTTCTTAGATTTAACCACTCAAAGAGCTGAGGAAACCAATGCTGCCATGGAAAAAAAAATGATGCTGACTATGGCAGGGACAATCAACAGTATTGAACATTTTATACTCTCTCACCAGGTGAGATAACAGATTGTCACTCTATTCACTGATCAACAACATGAGGAGAACAAGATGAGCTTCTGCTAGCACTGGAAAGGTGGGGAATCTGCTGATCTCTAGCTCCATCAGGATCTGAAAGAGAGCACTGTCTGGTGTAAGGCCATGGCTGTGCTCCAATCTTACCCTTTACCTTCTCCCTCATTCTTTCTGTTTCACCCCAATGCTCTTTTCTCCTTCTCTAGTTTCTTTCAGAACAGTTAAAACCAGGCTATTTTCTACTTGAGAACAGCCTTACCTAAAACCAAAAGCTGAACCTTGCTTTACCCAAGCCCTTCTAATCCACTGCAGCTTTCAGTGCCTGGTTGGGTTTTTTCCATAGTCACACAGATCCAGCTATTTGATGAGCTGCAGTACCTTGTGAGGACTGGGAACAACAATGGCAAACCAATTGCTTGCTGTTTAGTTAATTGAGTTGTTCCAGTAATGTAGAAAAAAAGCAGTGCACTCCCCTCCTCCATCAGTTCTGCTCTCTGACACAGCAGAGTATGTATTTTTTTTTTCCCTGCAATGCTTCCACTAAAATCCTGCCCTAGGCAGAAAACCTGGCACAGAAAATTTTAGTCCAAGTAGTTAGGCTGAAATATAAACAACCAGAAGAGACTCTTTTAATGGGAGCTGTCAGGCAACTGACAGTGGATGGTTATTACCTCAGGGTGTATGCAGCTTCCCTGTGCACACTGTGCTCACTGGGGCAAGCTCAAGGGAAAGGAAGACTTGAGCAAAGGATTTGAATCTCTCCATGATTTAGTCATAGGTTGAGTTGAACTAACTAGTTTCCTGCAGCTCTGTGTCCAGTTCTGGGCTCCTCAATTCAAGAGAGGTGTTGAGATAATGGAATGTGTCCAGAGAAGGGCAACAAAGCTGGTGAGGGGCCTGGAGCACAGCCGTATGAGGAGAGGCTGAGGGAGCTGGGGGTGTGCAGCCTGGAGAAGAAGAGACTCAGGGCAGACTTCATTGCTGTCTACAACTACCTGAAGGGAGGTTGTAGCCAGGTGGGGTTGGTCTCTTCTGCCAGGCAACCAGCAATAGAACAAGTGGACACAGTCTACAGTCTCAAGTTGTGGCAGGGGAGGTCTAGGCTGGATGTTGGAAGGAAGTTGTTGGCAGAGAGAGAGATTGGCATTGGAATGGGCTGCCCAGGGAGGTGGTAGAGTTGCTGTCCCTGGAGGTGTTGAAGCAAAGCCTGGATGAGGCACTTAGTGCCATGGTCTAGTTGATTGAATAGGGCTGGGTGCTATATTGGCTTGGATGATCTTGGAGGTCTCTTCCAACCTGGTTGATTCCATGATTCTTCAGATGTCTTCCATTTTATCAGCATCCTCAGCAGGGTGTAGCATAATGAATGCATGAGTATTATGAAACAATTAGCCAGGTGACAGTTGTGGGTTTTATGCTATCCTCTAATAAGTGTGCAATGCTTGTACATCAGGAAGTGACTAAAACATTCTGCTGGGCCTCAGACTGCAATTATGTGCCATTTTAAAGAGAGCCAAAGGAGTCTATGTGGAAAAAAAAGGGAGAAAGGGGAGAAAAGGCAATTCTCAGGAGGACCAGAACATAAAGAACGATGAGCAGCAGCACTAGGTTATACTAGGAAGATAGCATAATGGACTTGAAATTACAGCTGCATCAATACTCAACAGGAAAAAAAACAACATGAGTTATCCTTTAAGATCAAACCAAAAAGAAAAGCGAATGTTTAACCAAAATAAAATTTCTCCTGGATGTTTTATACAAGGGTTTCAAAGGTTAGTCACATAGATAGCTCCATGGCATGGCCAGACCTTGAATGAGAGGGGTCTTCTCTACACATTGAGTGGCAAGTAGCCTCTCTCACCTTCTAGTCAAAGAAATACAATTTGTAATCTCTGTCCTAGCTACTCAGCCTTTCTTCCTTGCTAGATGGAAGTATTATTCCAGAACAACCCTGTTCCCCCCACAAAGTACTCCTCACAGTTTCTTGGCTTGAGACTGCAGCACAACTGCTGCCTTGCCTCTCACACAGCCACCTGAATCCTTACCATGTTAGACTAAATGTAATGATAGTAGTAATAGTAGGTGACTAAGTAGTGCATTGATTCTAGAGTGAATGCTTTTTAGTCATCCTTGTTTGACAGCGGTAGAAGAGATAGTGAAGCTAACTCCATCACAAAATCCATGTGGAGTTAAAAACAACAACAAGAAATGTAGCTGGGCTTGTTTTCTGCCACCTCCTCCACAAACTCACCTCTGTTCATCTCATTGCCGGTTACAACTACCTGAAGGGAGGCTGTAGCCAGGTGGGGGTAGGTCTGCTCTCCCAGGCAACCAGCAATAAAACAAGGGGACACAGTCTCAAGCTGTGGTGGGGGAGGTCTAGGCTGGATCTTAGGAGGAAGCTGTTAGCAGAGAGAGTGATTGGCATTGGAATGGGCTGCCCAGGGAGGTGGTGGAGTCACTGTCCCTAGAGGTGTTCAAGAAAAGCCTGGGTGAGGTACTTAGTGCCATGGTCTAGTTGGTTGGACAGGGATGGATGATCTTGGAGTTCTCTTCCAACCTGGTCAATTCTATGATTCTATCTGGGGGGTTGCACCTTCATGCTAACATCCCACAAAATGATTGTGATCATCTAGAGATCATCTGGGATTCCAGGATCCTTCTCCAGAGGCATAAGGCTGGCTGGCTCAAACACAGCCCTGAGGGAGGCCAGGTGGCAACAAAAGCCTCAGGAACCTAGCAATTTCATGCAACTGCTGGACTGTTGCTGGAGCCCTGAAGGGAGAATAAGATCAAGGCTTCCTTACCTGGTGGAGGCTGTGGGGTGTGTTCTTTTGCAACTATATCCCTTCACTTTCTCTGGGGTTGCTGGCCTCTGATGGCTTCACCTTGGACACCTGGGCAAAGGGAGTGTAAGGTCTCAAGAGACCTCCAGCTGATACAGAACAGGCTTAACTGACTGTAGGAGTCACAATTAGAATGAGTACAGGGAACCTTCCAGTATGGAGCCAATATTTAGCTGGAAATCTAATATTATTGTTTCAGTTCTGATGGTTGGAGGAAGATTGCTATTTGCCTTGCTGTTCTTGCTTCCCCTCCCACCTATGAACTGCTTAAAGTGATTTTTCAAGCCACACCAACTCAGACTTCTGGTAACTAACCCTTGATGGATGATGTAATCTGAATGATAGATTCCTGTATTTCCTTCTAGACTAGCGGCACCTTAGCTGTTCCTGCTTCAGATATTTTATGACCAGCAGTAACAATAAAAGAAAGACCTTGAAAATTATTCACATTTTTCCTATTGCTATGGAAACTAAATGATTCCCCCCCACCTCACACATCAGTACATGCTATTATGCTTTATTCTGGAAGCCTGGTAAGGCTTATCTTCTCATAATGAAGAGCTTTATGTGACTTATGTAACCTCCTTTGAATTGTCTCAGAAGTGGTAAGTTTAGACTATGAAGTGATGCTTTACAGTACAATTTTAACTTGAGATACTTCCCATGCCAGCCTCTATGGTCACAATGACAAGAGCTTCTCGACCTGCCTGGAAGAAACTTGGGTGGGCTGTTTGAAGGCACCAGAAAAACAGCTATGAGGGATGTCTTCAGGAAGATACTGAAGATACAAGAGGCTTGAAAGACATCTCACTATATTCAGTGAAGGCAGTGGTGTAGGTATCTCTCTAAATGCAGACATCCCTTTGGAGATCCTACTACATGCTCTTAATTTCACTTCTGTGATCTACCATGGAGATTTCCTTTCTGCTGTGCTTTGTTTCCTAAGACTCTCTGCCTCTGTGCTTCTCAATATCCATACCTAGCCCAGCTGTGGAAGAAAACTACCTTTTCACTTGGACTACTAAGCAGACATTATAGAATGGTTTAGGTTGGAAGGGACTTCAAAGGTCATCTAGTTCCAATGCCACACTGTAGGCAGGGACATCTCCCACTAGAACAGGTTGCTCAAGGCCTCATCCAACCTGGCCTTGAGCACCTTCAGGCAGGCAGCAGCCACAACCTCCCTGGGCAACCTGTGCCAGTGTCTCACCACCCTCACTGCAAAGAACTTCTTCCTAACATCTAGTTTAAACCCATTACTCCTCACCCTGTATTACAAGACCTTGTAAATAGTCCCTCCTCAGCCCTCCTGCAGCCCCCCTTCAGATACTGGAAGGCCACTCCAAGGTCTCCTCGAACCCTCCTCTTCTCCAGGCTGCAGAGCCCCAACTCTCATAGCCTGTTCTCATAGCAGAGCTGTTGCATCCCTCTGAGCATCTTGGTGGCCTCCTCTGGACTTGCTCTGTTCTGTCACACACTCCATGCATGGTCAGATAGTTCAGAAAAGCTGAAAACTGACTGATATGTGCCTGTTCCATGCTGTAAGCATTGAGGTTATTGAAGTCCCACAAAACCCTTCCCCTTGACAAAGACTTGCCCTGTGAGGCAGCTCTGACTGTGTCTAATGCCATCCCAAAAAATGGTCAAGCTCAGACATATTGGTGTTGGTAGACAGGTGTTGGTAGTGGGTGGGCTGAAGAGTGGCATCTGAGGAGGGACTGAGTGCCAGCCTATGCTGGACACAGCTAGTTCCAGCCGACAGTTCCATCTCAGAACACAGCTGAGGCTACCATGAGAGCTATAAACTGAACAATGGGGCCTCCCTTTTTCCTGTACAGTAATCAGGAGACACACATGTGCCAACCTCTATTAGTCCCAGCCCCTCCCAGGAGAGCTTAGGAATATGCCTTGAAGACCTTCCTTGAGTGCCCAAGCTTGACCACTGGCTGGATGCTCAGCTGAAATCTTCTTGCTCTTCTGTCCAGGAGGCATTTCCAACCTCACGCTCTGCACTTTCTGGAAGCCTGAGAGCTGAGGGACCAGTTGAAGAAGTCACTCCAGCTCCACCATCCCTGGAGTCAAAAAGGCTGCCCTAGGACTTTAAGAAATCTGTGGAGGGACTGTTGACAAAGGCCTGTAGTGCTAGGACAAGGGACAATGATTTTAAACCAGAGCAATGTAGATTTAGATCAGACTTTGGGAAGAAGTTCTTTACTCTGACAGTGGTGGAATACTGAAACAGGCTGCCCAGGGAGATAGTGGAGGCCCCATCCCTGGAGACATTTGAGGTCAGGCTCAACAGGGCTCTGAGCAACCTGATCTAACTAATGATGTCCCTGCTTACTGAGGGGGGTTGGGCTAGATGACATTCAAAAGTCCCTTCCAATCCAGTTTAGTCTCTAATTCTGTGACTTCTGTTATTCAGCTTGCACTGTAAATGATAGGTGGGAAGGGAGGGTTCAGGACCAGAACAAATGGTCCTGGCAATAAGCTCTTGCAGTTGCTGTCAATCCAGCTCTCTCTTGAGACTCAAACTAGAAACTACTGTTGCAGATTGGATGAATCTAGAGGCAGAAGTGGGAACCAGTTCTCTCTCAGCAGCCAATCTCACTGCTACTGGTGCCAGGCCTGCTGAGTCAGCTGTCTTCTCTGCTCAGCCAGCATCTGTTATCTCCTATCTTTGCAACACCCTTGAAAGCTTAGCAATTTCCTAGCACCTTTGAGCTCACAGTAGAGAGCAGGGTCAAAACCAGAGACAATACCTTTGCATTACACATCTGGAGATCTTTTGCAAAGCTACAGAGATGAGAGGAAAGCAACCCAGCACACCACTGCTTTCCATCTATCCATCCATCAATCAACTGATGCAGATGCAAGCTGGATGGATTGTTTTGCTTAAACATTGAATGTGCTTGCTGGAGTGATGTTTGCTGATCATATCAGCTATCAGTCAAGTGTGGGTTTTTTTCCTACTGTGGCCTCTTGGGATCCATAGAGCAACATGTAGTAAGCAAGTTGCATTCCTTCTTCTCCCATAGAAAACCTAATGTCTGGAAAACCTTATTTTCTACGAGGCTCATCCTGCTCACAGAAGAGATGCTTTGTTAACGTTAGGCATCTTTAGCACCCTCATTTCAGCCTGTAGTGGGAGTAAACCATCTTGGAAACTACTTGGGAGTGGACTGGGTGTGGGGTTTTAGGTGCTGAGAAGACGCCATGGTTGTGAATTTCCATCACTTGGGTTAATATGGATGCAGGGACCATGACTCTGACATGGAGACAGCATAAGAGGAGAGAAATGAGAAAGTAGATTTGTCTATAACCAAACAAAGGAATAGAATCATAGAATCAATCAGGTGTGGAAGAGGCCTCCAAGATCATCCAGGCCAACCTAGCACCCAGTCTCTCCAATCAACTAGACCATGGCACTAAGCACCTCAGCCAGGCTTTTCTTGAACTCCTCCAGGGTCAGTGACTCTACCTCTCAGGGCAGCCCATTCCAACGCCAATCACACTCTCTGCCAACAACTTCCTAACATCCAGCCTAGACCTCCCCTGCCACAACTTGAGACTGTGTCCCCTTGTTCTATTGCTGGTTGCCTTGGAGAAGAGACCAATCGCAGCTGGCTACAGCCTCCCTTCAGGTAGCAATGAGGTCTACCCTGAGCATCCTCTTCTCCAGGCTGCACACCCCCAGCTCCCTCAGCCTCTCCTCACAGGGCTGTGCTCCAGGCTCCTCACCAGCTTTGTTGCCCTTCTCTAGACAAGTTCCAGTATCTCAACATCTCTCTTGAATTGAGGGACCCAGAACTGGACACAGCACTCAAGGTGTGGCCTGACCAGTGTTGAGTACAGGGGAAGAATAACCTCTGTTGTCCTACTGGCTACACTGTTCCTGATCCAGACCAGGATGCCACTGGCTTTCTTGGCCACCTGAGCACACTGCTGGCTCACATTCACCTAACATAGCTTATATTTGGGGTGGAATTGCCAAATGCTGGCCAGTTCTGAGGTAGGGTAGGAAGGAGAAGGGCATAGTGCTATGGAGATATAAGTAGCAAGGAGGTCTGCTGGGAAGGGTTCAATCCAGGCCAGTAATCATCACCAGCAAGCTGAAAGCATAGAGGAGAAGTTTAATGGAGATTCAACATAGAGTAAGGGTTCTAAAGAGTTGCCTATTTGATGTAAATTCCTGTTTAAATTTCTCTCTTTGTGTTTAATGAGGGCAAGACCACACCATTAAAACCACTGAATCATTTCTAATAATACTTGATGGCTAATTTTAAAATATTAAAAGTCTGTGGTGTGATTGAAGTGGAAAACTTTGAGCACTAACCACTTTGCTCTGTCAAAATATTGTAATTCTACTGCCTTTGCTTTAAATGTAGCTCCCTAAATCGCAGCCACAAATGAGAAGTGGTGAGTCATGGACTGAAATGGCACAGATTACAGTCTAACCAAAACCATCTGTAATTTCAGAGGAGATACAGATCTTGTCTGTCCTTCACCTTGCAGATACATAGAATGAAACATGGCTGTTGCTGACCTCAGGGTAGGTTCACGTGAAAGGGAAGAGATTCACTATGGATGCAGAGCATATATTCTTTCACAAACATCCATGATCTCAGCTCCCATGTTTTCTGTTCTCATTACTAGAAGGGAGACATTTCCGTCATAGTTGGCCAAGAGAGCCCATGGCATCCTGGCCTGGATCAGGAACAGTGTAGCCAGTAGGACAACAGAGGTTATTCTTCCCCTGTACTCAACACTGGTCAGGCCACACCTTGAGTGCTGTGTCCAGTTCTGGGCTCCTCAATTCAAGAGAGATGTTGAGGTGCTGGAACATGTCCAGAGAAGGGCAACAAAGCTGGTGAGGAGCCTGGAGCACAGCCCTGTGAGGAGAGGCTGAGGGAGCTGGGGGTGTGCAGCCTGCAGAAGAGGATGCTCAGGGCAGACCTCATTGCTACCTGAAGGGAGGCTGTAGCCAGGTGGAGTCTGGTCTCTTCTGCCAGGCAACCAGCAATAGAACAAGGGGACACAGTCTCAAGTTGTGCTGGGGGAGGTCTAGGCTGGATGTTAGGAGGAAGTTGTTGGCAGAGAGAGTGATTGGCATTGGAATGGGCTGCCCAGGGAGGTGGTGGAGTCACCGTCCCTGGAGGTGTTCAAGCCTGGATGAGGCACTTAGTGCCATGGTCTAGATGACTGAATGGGGCTGGGTGCTATATTGTACTGGATGATCTTGGAGGTCTCTTCCAACCTGTTTTATTCTATGATTCTAGTTTAAGGCCAGGAGATACACTGGAGTGGATGACAGAAATGAATCTTACTCCTTTTGGAGGGTAAGAATGAAAACACTGCGTGCTGACTGGAATCACAGAATAGTTTGGGTTGGAAGGGACCTCAAGGATCATCCAGTTCCAACCCCACACCATATGCAGGGATATCTCCCACTAGAACAGGTCACTCAAGGCCTCATCCAGTCTGGCCTTGAACACCTCCAGGCAGGGAGCAGCCACAACCTCCCTGGGCAATCTGTGCCAGTGTCTCACCACCCTCACTCTAAAGAGCTTCTTCCTAACATCCAGTCTAAATCTCCCCTCTGCCAGTTTAAACCCATTACTCCTCATCCTGTCATTACAAGGCCTTGTCAATAGCCCCCCCTCAGCTCTCCTGCAGGCCCCCGTCAGATATAAGAAGGCCACGCCACAGTCTCCTTGAGGCCTTCTCTTCTCCAGGCTGAAGGGCCCCAACTCTCATAGCCTGTCCACAGCAGAGCTGCTGCAGCCCTCTGAGCATCTTCATGGCCCTCCACATTTAAAGTTTAAAGAGAGACTCTATTTACAGAGGCTTGTATGCAAGAGGCAATCAGATGGAATGAATACATCCACAAGCTAAGCCAAGCCAATTGGACTAAAACCATCTAGAATCACCCACCAGTTCCACCCTCAGCAGGCCTGAGAGTAGGCCATAACTGCCCCCCAACACTGATCTTAGGCCTACATGGCACAGCTGAAAATCTCCTGCCAGCCAGAAGCCATCTCCCTCACACAAACCATGAGCTGAGCAGGGAGGTGCTCAGCCCAGAGAGAGGTGTGGGGGGAGAAAGGCAGGGAGGAGAAGAGAAGAGAGCAGTATCAGTACCAGGAGCCCTGCAGAGGGACCTTGCCAGGCTGGATGGGTGGGCAGAGGCCAATGGGATGAGAATTAGCAATGCCAAGTGCAGGGTTTTACATTTTGGCCACAACAACCCCAAGCAGTGATACAGGCTAGGGACAGAGTGGCTGAGAGCAGGGACCTGAGGGTACTGGTAGATAGTAGCTGAACATGAGCCAGGGGGGCTGTCTCTTCACCCAAGACACAAGTGAAAGGATGAGATAAAATGGCCTCAGGTTGTGCTAGGGAAGGTTTAGATTGGGTATTTGGAAACATTTCTGGTGTATGACCTGTGCAGTAGCTTTATACTTTTACCCACCTGGGAACAAATCCATCTGTCCTCCAACTAACCTAGAGCATCTGAAGAACTGCAGCTTGCAGGCATAATGGAGTGAAACAAGACTGCTCAGACCATGTGAAAATTAGTACTGCCTGAAGCAGAAACCCACATGGTTTGAGATCAAAATTTATAAAAGCCTCTGATCATCAAGAAGCTTAACAGAGTAAAACCCTGAACCCCATCGCAGTCATCTACTGCCCTGATCTGGTTTAGCACAGTCAGGATCTCACCTTGTACTGAGTACAGCAAGTTTTAGCTGAGTTACAAACCAGGACAGAGCTTTAGCCACTTTGACATAAAAGAGCATCAATGAGGTTTGAGCTTCATTCTGTTTTCCTTGTTAGAGGCTCTCAGACATCTCCTCCACGCTCATTCAATGCCTCTCAAAACACTTCACAGATTTCTTCCAGTCCTTGTCACAGTTTAACAAGGGAGCAGAAAGAAGCAGCTAAACATAGAGGAGCTCAGCCAGCACCCATGGGTGACATTAGAGTGAACATCAAGCCTACACCTACCTAACCGGGGGGCCAGCAGGCCCCCCGGCCTTTTGATCCCACTCCCATTCACCCAGTGCGCACCATGGGGACTCACCAGTGGTGTCAGGAGGAGGATCCTCTGCCCAGTTGGGCAAACTTAGGGCTTCTGCCTTTCCTGGGGCTGTTTATAAAGGGGAGAGGGCAGGGAGGGCAAAGTGGTCACACCTGGGGTGGGAGGAGACTCCAACAGCACTCAGGTGCTATGGGTTTGGGGGAAAAAAGGGGAAAATGCAGTGTGAGTGGGAAAGGGGCAGGTAGGGTGGAAAAGGGGAGGTGGTGCTGAAAGGAGGGAGATGGAGAGGAAAAGCATGGAGATGAAAAGAAGAAGGTGGAGGAAAAGAAAGGAGATGGAGAGGAAAGGAGGAAGATGGAGAGAAAAGGAAGGACATGGAAAGAAAAGGAGGACAATGGAGGAAAATAGGAGATGTAGAGGAAAGGAGGGAGGTGGAAGAGAAGTTAGATAAATATATTAATAATAAAACCAAAAACTGGACTGCATTGTTTGCATTGGAAGCAGCCTGTGCATCACCAACCCTTTGTCATTTCTGCTCAGAGAAGTATCCAGACATCTTCCCTGGCTCACTGCGTTGGCTGGAGAATATGAATTCATACCTGTATAACAGGAAAAAGATGAGGAAATAGAGGAAAGCAAACAAATACAAATGAAAACACACACACATTTATAGGTATATATAAAGTATGAGGTCTTTAAGCAAGTTCTGCATGGGCCAGCAATGTGCCCTTGTGGCCAAGAGAGCCAATGGCAGCCTGGGGTACATCAGAAAAGTGTGTCCAGAAGGTCTAGGGAGGTTCTTCTCCCCCTCTACTCTGCCCTAGTGAGGCCACACCTAGAATGTTGTGTCCAGATTTGGGCTCTGTAGTTCAAGAAGGACAGGGAGCTGCTGACAAGAGTCCAGCAGAGAGCCATGAGGATGATTGGAGGAATTGAGCTTCTCTCCTGCGAAGAGAGACTGAGAGCTCTGGGGCTGTTTAGTCTGGAGAAGAGAGACTGAGAGGAGATCTCATCAATGTCTATAAATACCTGAGGGGTGGGTGCCAAATGCCTGGGGCCAATCTCTTTATGCTGGTCAGCAGTGCTAAGCCAAGGAGCAACAGCTACAAACCGGAACAGAGAGGATTTCACCTCAACACGACAAACTTCCTTAAGGTGAGGGTGACAGAGCCCTGGAACAGGCTGCCCAGAGAGGATGTGGAGTCTCCTTTGGAGACTTTCCAAACCCACCTGGATGCATTCCTGTGTGAATTACCCTAGGGCATCCTGTCTTGGTAAAGGGGTTGGACTTGATGATCTCTGGAGGTCCTTTCCAACCTCTAAGGTTCTGTGATTCTGTGATCATTCCTAGCAGTCTTATACTTGCATTTTCTCTTCCATGCTGCAGCGTGTCTCCCCCTAAGAGCTGTTGAGGTGCAATAGGTAGGGTTTCAGTTAGGCCAGGCTTTTAAGTAGACCTTGCAACACAGAAGGAAGTTACTTGCATATTCATTCTTCCTTTGTTTTTTAAGTGCTTGTATTGTTGCAGAAATGCTTATGTATAATTCATTTCCTCTTCTTTCCTCAGGTCTGCTTTTGCATTTGTTGGCACAGTGCTTGTAGGTAGAAGATTTAATGCCGAGCTCTGGCCCATAGCTTCTGCATTTCATATAGTGAATCATAAGCTTTGTTTCTCTGTATAAATGAGATTATCTCACTGGACATTCTGGCACTTGTCACACTGTGGGCAAATTATCCTCCTCATTTTGCCACTGACCTGCTTCCATCTTCAGATCTTTATGCTGTAAATGTTTTCTCAGACAACTTCCATGCTGTTCCCATATGAGTCACGTTAACATATGTATGTGAGCTTCTGGGGATTTAAGTTGATCCTCATAATCTGTTTTAGCTTGGGTGTTGGGTTTTCTTCATTTGATTTTTCCCCACTTTATTATTTTCTTCTTTTCCTTTATCAGGAGCTTTTTTCTCCTTAATTTACTTTATCTCCACTCAATTTTTGTAGTCTTTAGTTGATCCTCTTGTCTTTCCTGGACCTGTGTCTAGTTCTGGGCTCCTCGATGCAAGAGAGATGTTGATTTACTGGAACATGTCCAGAGAAGGGCGAAAAAGCTGGTGAGAGGCCTGGAGCAGAGCCCTGTGAGGAGAGACTGAGGGAGCTGAGGGTATGCAGCCTGCAGAAGAGGAAGCTCAGGGGTGACCTCATTGCTGTCTACAACTACCTGAAGGGAGGCTGTAGCCAGGTGGGGGTTGGTCTCTTCTCTCAGGCAACCAGCAATAGAACAAGAGGACGCAGTCTCAAGTTGTGCCAGGGGAGGCATAAGCTGGATGTTAGGAAGAAGTTCTTTCCAGTGAGAGTGATTGGCATTGGAATGGGCTGCCCAGGGAGGTTATGGTATCCCTGGAGATGTTCAAGCAAAGCCTGGATGAAACACTTAGTGCCATGGTCTAGTTGATTGGACTGAGCTGGATGCCAGGTTGGACTGGATGATCTTGGAGATCTCTTCCAACATGGTTGACTCTATGATTCTATGATTTCACTCTTGACCAGCCTTTTCTATGGGGCATCTCCTCTCTTATCAACCTGAGATGGTGTCTGCTAAGGTAGTAGTCCAAGAAACCAAAGAATATTTATCACAAAATAATGTAGTTAAAGCTAGTTAGAAAAAGCCACAGTGGTGAGGAAAGAGGAGATAAAACTGAATATGTGGTGAGGCAGAGAAGATTTCACTGTTTCTGAAACAACTAGATGTTGCAACAGGAGATGAAATCATCTTGCAAATGGCTATAATCTCACTCTAAGACAGTCTCCTACTAGGTAAAGGCATCAGGGTGAGCAACAAAAAAACATATGAGAGAAATCTGCTGCGGTTTTTACTTCAAGACACAAACCATATTCTTGTAGAATATCAAACTCTTTGTGGTTTTGGGTGGCTTTTTTGTTTGGTTAGGTTGTAATTTCTTTACCTGCTGCTCTTTCATGCCTCATGTCTCCCATGCAATAGATGAACTTGAATAGTTTTCTCCCACTACATTTGTAAGCAGGGAAGACGTGTAAGTGATAATACCAAAACCAACCTTGAGATCCAACAAGAGGTGATACCAGATGACCCTGTGCTAAGCTGCGAGGAGATGGTCAAGAAGCCACTGAAAGGAAGTCGTTAGCTAATTACTCCGAGAAGACTGCAATACTGAAAGTAGAGCTAGGGACATGCACAAGACAGGCCTGAAGCAGGGTTGTTTGTGTGGGTTTTTATTGTTTTAATAAAAGGCAAGGGAGAGCAGTAGCTTTTGGTGAGGCAGGGTCATTCAGTGAAGCAGAAGTAGCTGGATGCTGAGAGATGCACTGTAGAAGGACTGTAACATGAAAACTGCAACTGGAATGAGGTGGAGTGAGAAATTCAGCTAAACCATCAGCTTAATGTCTGGTTAACAGAACAAGAGAGTTGATGAAGTGGTGAAAGGTTACTGACAACATCAGATCTGAGTTTAAGGTTGTGTTTAACATGTGTCTATGCTGTGCTATGTTTACTGGGTTATCCTCTTGCTTTTCAGAAAACCCTGAGTTCCTAATCACTGACCAAAATAAGAAAGAAGCAGTCATTTTCATACCATTTACCCTGGTACATGAAATGATCTACTGTGACTTTTAAGCTTGAGGAAGGAATGAACTTGCTCAGCTAGGACTGCTGGACCTTTGGTCCTTGCATAGTCTTTAGAAGAACAGCATCAGATCTGTGCCATTTTCAATTTTCATATGACAGGTATTAAAACACCTTTTCTAGTACTGCAAATGTTGGGTGATGTGACCTTAAAAAGCTTGCCTTGTCCTGAGGCATGTCCCCTTCCATCTCTATATTGCTCATGCTGCATGCTGTGAAGTACTTTCTCTTCTCTTGGTGCACTCTCATGACAAATAGTGTGCCTTTAGGGAAGACATCTCACAGAATCACTATCATAGAATCATAGAACATTAGGGGATGGAAGGGAGCTTGAAAGATCATCTGGTCCAACTCCAACCCTCTTGGCAGAGAAGGATCACATGGAGTAGATCATACAGGAACACATCCAGGTGGGTCTTGAATACCTCCAGAGGGAGACTCCATAGCCCCCTGAGCAATCTGTTCCAGTATTCTGTCATCCTTACAATGAAAGTATTTTTCCTCATATTTCCATGGAACTTCCTATGCCTCAACTTCCATCCATTGCCTCTTGTTCTGCCATTGGGCATCACATGCCTGGCTCCATTCTCTTGGCACTTACCCTTTACATGTTTATAAAGATCAGTGAGGTCGCTCCTGAGTCTCCTCTTCTCCAAAATAAATCACACCTGTGAGCAGAACAATCATGCTGTAAAAACAGATATAAGCAATATTGATGATGTTATTAATTTCTCTGGGACACTTACTGTAGTGAGCAAAAGTTGGCTGAGATGCTTTCCAAGGTAGATACCATGTCCAAGTGGTCTCATTTTCATATGTTGCTTGAGACCAATGGATCTGGTTTGGCTTTGACAGCCTGAAAAAACAAGGTCTCAAGAGCTAGAAAGCAACTAAAGACCCATGGACAGGCTTTCCTCTTGTTCAGGGAGGACCTCAGTCCTGGTTTAGCACTTGTCTGTCATGCCAGAAAGGCATAAAGGATAAGGTAAACAAATGTATGAAAGCCTTGTGTGCTTCCTTGCCAAAGTGTGTTATGGACACAACTGAGGCCTCTTCAGTGAAGATTCAACTGAGGTAGGTGGAAAAGCATTGCTGAGCCTGGAAAACTGTCAGAAAGATGTGTGATCCTACCAAAGGGCAATAGATACACAGCTTATGGCCAGTTCTGGTGCCTCAGTAGGTTATTGGCTCTGACTAAGCTGATCTTTAACTTGTCACTAGCACTTGAGCTTCTAATAGGAGGCTGGGCATGGTGCTGGAGTGAAAATTAAGCCATGAATCTTTTGCTAAAGAAAACAAAGCCAGTCTAAAAGTGCTATTAATCTTTCATGGACTGCCTGATGCAATAAAAAATTAAGCTTATCTACTAGCTGCAAGAAGATATTGTTGTTGCACTGTGGCAGTGTGTCTCACTAAACTGAAGAACTTGCATTAACCTTTAGAAAAGAAGTTCTCATAGGCAAATGCCATGGGGAGGAATAGCAGCAAAGACATTCAATCAGATGTCTAGGAGATTGTTTAGTCAGAGGAAAGCCTTCTAGACCTCTTTTCATAATGCTCACTGAGAGGAGCAATGGTTGGAGAACGGATGGGTTATTGAGGTGGAAAGTTGACTTTTGTCTTGATTCGGGACTTTGAATCACCTTTGTCTTTGTTGGCTATTATCTTAACAGACTGCCATTAATTTGCTGGGAGCCAGAAGCTTTATTTCAAGAGCTTGAAAGAAAGATCATTGCCACAAGTATTTTTTGAACTCAGTATTCATCTCCAGAGCATCCTCCAAACAGTAACAGCAGAACAAGATCAAATTGTTTCATATAAGTACTCCAGATGGAGAGCTACCTTTCACTTTGTGTTTCCATGGGGGGGACACACCCTCTGTGACCAGCTGCTTTCAAGGCAGACAACACTTAACCTCTTCACCTTACCTATAATCACAGAATCCTAGAGGTTGGAAAGGACCTCAAAGATCATCGAGTCCAACTCCTCTGCCAAGGCAAGATCCCCTAGGGTAGTTTGCACAGGAATGCATTCAGGTGGGTTTGGAAAGTCTATGGAGATGGAGACTGCACAACACCTCTGGGCAGCCTCCTCACTGTAAAGAAGTTTCTCCTCATGTTGAGTGAAACCTTCTCTGTTCCAGTCTGTAGCTGTTGCTCCTTGTCTTATTGCTGCTGACCAGCATAAAGAGATTGGCCCCAGGCACTTGTCACCCACCCCTCAGATAGTTATAGACACTGATGAGATCTCCTCTCAGTCTTCTCTTCAGACTAAACAGCCCCAGGGCTCTCAGTCTCTCTTCACAGGGGAGATGCTCAAGTCCCTCAGTCATCCTCGTGGATCTTCTCTGAACTCTCTTCAGTCCCTGTCTCTTCTGAACTGGTCAGCCCAAATCTGGACATAGTATTCCAGGTGTGGCCTCACTAGGGCAGAGTAGAGGCGGAGAAAAACTTCTCTAGACCTTCTGGAAACACTTTTCTTGATGTACCCCAGGCTGCCACTGTCTCTCCTAGCCACAAGAGCACATTGTTGGCCTAGCAATAATACTGTTTTCCCTGTAGTTGGGGGCACATCTGCAGTGATTTCAGTTTCCCAGGCCTCACTACAAGAATAGAAGTGGACGAGACACCACGGAAGTGTAGTGTGGCGATTGAACTCTTCAGAAAGAAAATCTGAAATGTGCATCAGATATGCAAAGATGTGACCGTGCTGGTAGCAGAATTTCAGGAGAAGAGATGCCTAAAGGGTGACCTCATTCATGTTTATGAATGTGAAGGGCAGTGTTGGGAGGACAGAGACAGGCTTTGTTCAGTGGTGCCCAATGACAGGGCAAGGGGCAATGGGAGCAAGCAGGAAAAGAGGAGGTTCAGTGTGAATATAAGGAAAAACTTGTTCACTGTGAGGGTGACAGAGCCCCAGAGCAGGCTGCCCAGAGAGGTTGTGAAGTCTCCTTCTCTGGAGGTATTCAAAACCTGCCTGGATATGTTCCTGTGTGACTTACTCTAGGTGATCCTACTCTGACAGGGAGTTTGAAGTGGATAATCTTTTGAGATCCCTTCCATTCTGTGATTCTCTGAAGAGTAGACTTTATACCATGGCTGGCTTGCTGCTAAGCATTATGGCAGATCCTACCTTCATTAGTGCCTTTGTTAAACATCTTATTTTTCTAAGTGCAGATATGTGGGAGGTTTAATTCACTTGTCTGATAGACCTTCCTCCGTGCTTCCTTCAGTAATGAGAGTCATACTTTTGTGTGCATCCACTCAGCGTACCCTCTGCAAGTCTGTAGTGTTCTTTGGAAGGTGCATGGGATTTTTCTGTTAGGTTTATGCCATTTTAAAAACACCTGCTGATGAGAGAAAGGTTCTTTATAGACTGCTGGGTGGACTGCAGCTCACTTGGCTTTCAGCAGCAGGGACTTTTCTCTCCATGACCAGGTGACAAGAGTACAATGTGACTGAACTGCTGTAGGGCACATGCAGCCTCTTCAGCTCTGTCGTATTGGCATTACTCTGCCTTCTCTTTATGAAGGCATTAAGAAATACACAGTGGAATCTCTCAAGGGAAAAAATGAAGCATTTTAGGCAGTAAACTGATGAGAACTGATCTGGGCTTAATCTGGCTCGAACTGAAGATGCTGGAGGTTGATATTCATTGACTATTGAATGTAAGACTCAATGCACTGCCGTGTTCACTGAATCAGTGAGATACTTTCCATTGACTGCCTTGAGTTTGGCTCCGAGCTTTGTTATCTCTTTTTGCTGGATCATTCCACTTGGCCTCAAAACAGGCAAAATTGATTTTATCAAGTAAATCAGAGGAAAGAATGAAATCACTTCTTTATCTGTATCCCCTGGACTTAATTCCTGCTTCTTGGGAAACAGATTGCCTCTCAGTTAAGAAAATGTTGTTGAGGAATAGGTGGAGTTTAATATTTTTATTCATCTTAGTAAAACCATGCCACTATTACTATTTTTTCCCTTCGTTTTTGACCAAGAGGAATGAAAATAAGAGAGTTCCACCTTGAGCTATGCCCAGGTACTGCAGATAAATGATAGTCTCCTTAATGCTGTGTGAGCACAGCTGAAAATTAAACCCCCTCCCAATAATCTCCAAGTTAATGTGTAACTAGAGATGGCAGATATACTCACTGGAAGGGAAGGGGAGAAAGGTGCAATGTTTACTGCAGTTTCTTGCTGTACCATAGAATCGTAGAATCATAGAATGGTTTAGGTTGGAAGGGACCTCAAGGATCATCCAGCTCCAACCCCCTGACATAGGCAGGGACACCTCCCACTAGAGCAGGCTGCTCAAGGCCTCATCCAGCCTGGCTTTAAACACCTCCAGGGAGGAAGCATCCACAACCTCCCTGGGCAACCTGTTCCAGTGTCTTACCACCCTCACTGTAAAGAACTTCCTCCTAACATCCAGTCTAAATCTCCCCTCCTCCAGCTTAAACCCATTCCCCCTCGTCCTGACATTACCAGACCTTGTCAATAGTCCCTCCCCAGCCTTCCTGTAGGCTCCCTTCAGATACTGGAAAGCCACTCTAAGGTCTCCTCGAAGCCTTCTCTTCTCCAGGCTGCAGAGCCCCAACTCTCTCAGCCTGTCCTCATAGCAGAGCTGCTGCAGCCCTCTGAGCATCTTTGTGGCTTTCCTCTGGACCCGCTCCAGCAGTTATCCATTTATCACTTCTTGCAGCTGCCATAGAAATCTCTTTTTTTTCCCTGCCAATGACAACCTCCAGCCTCGATTCCACAAAGACAGATGCAAATGCCATTTGCTTTCTTGCAGTCAATGGAAACTCCCCTCCATAATGACCAACATTATGCTTGTGCTGACATGTTTGAGCAAGCAGCCACTTGCATGCTATTGAGGTTTTTATTTTCTGCCCCAGATAAATATGTTTCTCATGATACATGCAACACAGTAGTGAAAAGACATAACTATGAGGTGTTCAGTGTCTCCTGTGGGCTATCAAAGTACAAAATAGGCAAATACTCTCTCCTCTCCTCTCCTCTCCTCTCC
>WAAF01017419.1:91661-105247 GCA_013400475.1 Tricholaema leucomelas | reverse complement strand
CTTTTCCTTTTCCTTTTCCTTTTCCTTTTCCTTTTCCTTTTCCTTTTCCTTTTTCTTTTTTTTCTTTGTCTTTGTATTTTCCCTTTTTTCTTCTTCTTTTTTTCTTTTTCCTTTTCCTTTTTAATTTCTTTTCTCTTTCTCTTTCTTTTTTCCTTTTCCTTTCCCTTTTCCTTTTCCTTCCCCTTTTCCTTTTCCTTCTTTAACACAGCAAATGAGTGGCCCAGGGAAATGACTGCAAATTGGAGCTATGAATAACTGGATTTAGGCTAACAACAGTGCACTGAAGTGTGGGGGAAAAGCTGGACAGCCCTGCATAGGGTTGGACTAGATGATCTTTTGAGGTCTCTTCCAGCCCCTAACATTCTGTGTGTTTCTATGATTTGTTTCCAGTGAAGCAGTCAGTGCTGAAAGAGGAAAGTGTAATCTGTCCTCCCAACTTTTATGTCTTCTGTGGACCTGTTTTTCTGTTAGCAAACTGAAAAGGAAAGCTTCTTTCCTCTGGTGGTGCCCCTCTAGCCTCCTCTGAACCTGTCTGGGGCTGCTGTGTGCCAGCCTTACCCTGAGATCAGCAACAGCACCTGACATCCCTTGTGCCAACCAATGAGTTACCGGTCCAGGCTCCTCTGCTGGCACACACTAAGCTCTGAATTTCTGCTGATATAAGGCAACAACTTCATCAGTCAGCTCAGACAGGCACTTAGTGACATAATTTCCCTGCTCATAGTAAAGGTTTGTGTGACTCAGTCTGAGTGAGGTGATTCCCAGTTCAGTAGCTGAAATCATAGAACTCAAATGGCTTCATGATTCATTCTTTTTGCAATGAGCTCAGCCATTAAGCAGACCAAAACCCTAACCCCTGCCCTTTCCCTGATCATCTTCTTTTCACCTCTAAAGTTGGTTATGAATTACTGTCATGTGGAAAAGTCTAACCAGTTCCATCTCTTTTGTGTCTGTGAATGGCTTTTCTGCCTCCAGATCTCAAAGATTCACCTTTGGAAAGCACACAGCTATTTAACTCTCCTCGGGAGCACACACTGAGATCTTCCTGAAGGCTGTGTGAAACGCTTTCCTTTCCATCTGGGATCACAAGTCAAGCATTGTGTTCAGTTTTGGGCACCTCATTAGAAGAAGGGTGTGGAGGTGTTGGAGCAAGTGCAGAGGAGGACAACGAGGCTGGAGAAGGGCCTGGAGAATAAACCTTATGAAGTGAGGGAGCTGGGGATGGTTAGTGTGAAAAAGAGGAGGTTGAGGGGAGACCTCATGGCTGTCTACAGCTGACTGAAGGGACATTGTGGAGAGGCTGCTGCTGGTCTCTTCTTACAGGTAATTAGTGATAGAACAAGAAGGAATGGCCTCAAGCTGTGGCTGGGTAAGTTTAGAATGGACATTAGGAAATATTTTTTTTCCCAGCAAGAGTGGTCAGGCATTGGAATGGGCTGCCCAGGGAGGTGGTGGAGTTACCAACCCTGAATGTGTTTAAAAGTCATTTGGATTTGGTGCTTGGGGATATGATTTAGTGTGAACCTTGTAAAGTAGGGTTATAAATTGGACTTGGTGATCCTTGGAGTCTTTTCCAACCTGAGTGTTTCTGTGATTTCTGTGATAATACATTTGTATATACATAAATATTTCCTTCACCAAAACTGATACCCACTTTAAAAACAGCACAGCAATCTAGGAACTGGATGACTTTTCTTATTAGCTAGTAGCCATATGGAGAATCAGTGCTTGCAGGCCATCTTCCTTAAACAGGAGCCAGTCTGCAGTTACATGCATGGAAAGTACTTGGAAAAAACACCCAACTTCACAAGTCTTTATTTTCTTGGCAGTGATCTGAAGCTACAAGTGACATAAAATAATTGACCAAGTTTTGAATAGAAGAAACCCACAGAAAGAACACCAGCAGTAACATTAGCTAGTAACCATGGAAGCTAAATGGAAGTCCTTTATCTTATTTTCACCACTCTTATTCCTAGGTGTGAAATGAGAGCTAAGCTGCATTATTATTATATGTTATTATCTGTAGAGTATTTACTGTCTACCATCACAATAAGAATGTGGCTTTCTAAGGAGAAGAAACATGAAAAGAAAACACTGAATATTATTTTCTCCTCTGAAAGACAGAGATAGGTTAAAAAAAAAATTACTACTAGTCATAGTTTTGGCTCACAGCTATATGTAAAAATTGCTGGGTAGTGGAAAGTTTGAGAGAGCCATGCAAGATCTGTGCTTCAGGTCAGATACGGTGGTTTGGTAGATCTTTTCACATTCAACAGCAGAATTTCTATGCATTCTGCAAGCAGTAACTTGTCTGACTCTGACAGAAGACCAAATGTGACCTAAAAAGGGCTGCTGACATGTTGTTGGCATTGATTCCCTCAGAGTTAGGGTAAAAAAAAACCCAGAAACATTACTCATCCAAAAACCTAGGTTGGTTATAAATGGACCTGAAAAACATTTTTATGATCTAAGATTAAAAAGCAGAAAACTCCTCACAGCACTTACAAGTCCTTTTTGTTTCATTGTAAGAGTATCACAGAATCACAGAAACATCCAGATTGGATAAGACCCTCAGGATCACCAAGTCCAGCCTACAAATCTGTGAAATTCACCTTAAACCATATCTCAAAGCACTACATCCAAACGACACTTAAACACATCCAGGGTTGGTGACTCAACCACCTCCCTGAGCAGCTCATTCCAGAGTCTCAGAGTAATTCCAGTCAAACTATGGAACTATGGAATTAAATCTATCTTGTGCCCGAGGGACATTTAAGAGATGTGTTTAAATAAAGGGCACTCATTAATAAAGTGTTAGCAACTCAGCAGGTCTTTAACAGAACATAGGAATGAGAAGGGAATAGAATCATAGAATCATAGAATCAACCAGGCTGAAAGAGACCTCCAAGATCATCCAGGCCAACCTAGCCCCCAGCCTTAGCCAGTCAACCAGACCATGGCACTAAGTGCCTCATCCAGGCTTTGCTTGAACACCCCCAGGGACAGTGTCTCCACCACCTCCCTGGGCAGCCCATTCCAATGCCAATCACTCTCTCTGCCAACNCCCTCCTCATAACTCCCAGCAGAGCCCCCCCCTGCCACAACTTGAGACTGTGTCCCCTTGTTCTTCTGCTGCTGGTTGCCTGGCAGAAGAGACCAACCCCCACCTGGCTACAGCTTTCCTTCAGATAGCTGTAGACAACAATGAGGTCTACCCTGAGCCTCCTCTTCTCCAGGCTAAACAAATCTCACAGAACTGTCAGGCTTGGAAGTGACCTCAAGGATTATCCAATTCCAAACCCCCTGCCATAGGCAGAGACACCTCACATTAGATCAGGTTGGTCAGAGCCACACCCAGCCTGGCCCAAAAGACCCATAGGGATGAGGCTTTTCCTGGGCAACCTGTTCCAGTGTCTCACTGCCCTCATGGTGAAGAACTTCTTTTTAACATCTAATCTGAATCTACCCACTTCTAATTTTGTTCCATTCATCCCAGTTCTATCACTACCTCACACCCTAAAAAGTCTCTCCCCATCTTTCCTGAATGCCCCCTTCAGATAATGAAAGGCCAGAATAAGGTGTCCTTGGAGCAACATCTAAGCCTCAGATATCTGCCTTATAAGGAGCTATAATTGTGTTTTGGGGTTATTGTGGTTTTTTTTTTCCCCTCTGATACACATATGAGTGTGTGGATTTATGAGTCAAAAGATGGTGGAAGTTTGATAGAATTTGTAAATTTTATTTAGTTGATATTGCCTGGAGGTTCTCTCCATAAAACTCTGCCCTGATGAGACCCCATCTTGAATATGGCATTCAGTTTTGGGTTCCCCAGTTGAAGAAAGACAGGGATCTGCTGGAGAAGATATAACAGAGGGCTTACAGGGATGATCAGGGGACTGGGACACTGCCTGATGAGGAGAGGCTGAGGGACCTGGGGCTGTTTAGTCTGGAGAAGAGAAGACTGAGAGGGGATTTAATAAATGTCTATAAATCTCTGAGGGATGGGGGTCAGGAGGAGGGGACAGGCTCTGCTCACTGCTCACTGCTCCCTGGGATAGCACAAACAGCAATGGATGGAAGCTGCAGCACAGGAGGTTCCACCTCAACACAAGGGGGAACTTCTTTCCTGTAAGGGTCACAGAACACTGGAACAGGCTCCCCAGAGAGGTTGTGGAGTCTTTTCTGAAAACATTCAAGGTCTGTCTGGATCTGTTCATGTGTGACCTAAGCTAGATTGTATGGTCCTACTCTGGCAGGGGGGTTGGACTTGGTGATCTCTTGGGGTCCCTTCCAACCCCTAACATCCTGTGATCCGGTGAAACATGAATAACCTGGAAAGCACACCTGGTGTATTTAAGCAAATGGCAATCAATTACAGGAGGAAGAGCAGTACTAAATGAAATTTTACTAGTGTTACTCATTTTATTCCAATGTAACTGAAGTCAGATCCTTTTCAATCCCTGTGCTTGTGTTGTTTTCATTTTCCAAGAGCAAGCCCAACAGAGAAAAATGGCCTGTTTGTAGCAGGAGCTAAGAGAAATGTGTGAGCAATTTCAGAGCATCATTCAGATATCTCTGCTGCTTCTGAGGCTGTCCCACAGGGAGCTCTGAGAGCAGAAATGACTCTCTGAAGCTTTCATGTGTTGTTTTTGGGTTTCTTCTTTTTCATTTTTGTTGACAATGAAGAGGGACTGGTTGAAATCCCTGAAAGTCAGCCTTGAAAACTATCATGAGTCTGAGCATCATTTTTCCTTCCAAGCAAAAAAAAACCTCCAAACTTCCTGGTTGTTCCTTTCTAATTGAAACAATATGAGTACAAGAAGGGATACTCTTCCTACTGAATCAATGCTTCCAGTAGCAGGTCTGGAAATGGAGACTGTCTGCTACCTCTGGCAAAAAAAAAAGGAGCAGAAAATATGTCTGCCCTCTTACCTCCCTAAGGACTTTTCTGCCTGGCCTAGATATGTATTGGTTTCATCATTCATTTTGAGAGACCTTTTGTTTCTGCTGTGTGTACTCGAGAGCAAAGCTGGTAAGGGACCAGGAGAAGTCTTACAAGTGACTGAAGAAACAGGAATTGTCAGGGGAAGAGGAAGATGAGAGGAGACCTCATTGCTCTCCACAACTCCCTGAAAGAAGGTTGCAGTGAGGTCACAGAATCATGGGACCTTAGAATTATAGGCTGGATGTTAGGAGGAAGTTCTGGACAGAGAGAGTGATTTGCCATTGGAATGGGCTGCCCAGGGAGGTGGTGGAGTCACCGTCCCTGGGGGTGTTCAGGAAAAGCCTGGATGAGGCACTTAGTGCCATGGTCTGGTTGACTGGATAGGGCTGGGTGATAGGTTGGACTGGATGAGCTTGGAGGTCTCTCCCAACCTGATTGATTCCATTCTATTCTAATTTAGAAGGAACCTCCAGAGATCATCAAGTCTAATCCCCCTGGCAAGGCAGGATCTCCTAGGGTAGTTTGCACAGGAATGCATCCAGGTGGGTTTGGAAAGTCACCAGAGAAGGAGACTCCACAACCTCTCTGGACAGCCTGCTCAGGGCTCTGTCACCCTCACTGTAAAGAAGTTTCTTGGACACTGGAATGGGCTGCCCAGGGAGGTGGTGGAGTCGCCGTCCCTGGAGCTGTTCAAGGCAGGATTGGACGTGGCACTTGGTGCCATGGTCTAGCCTTGAGCTCTGTGGTAAAGGGTTGGACTTGATGATCTGTGAGGTCTCTTCCAACCTTGGTGATACTGTGAGACTGTGAGACTGTGAAACCTTCTCTGTTCCAGTTTGTAGTTGTTGCTCCTTGTCTTAATGCTGCAGACCACTGAAAAGAGATTGGCTCCAGCCACTTTACACCCACCCCTCAGATATTTGTCACTCTCTTCTCACTATTACCCAGTGATAGAATCAGAGGAAATGGTTCCAATTCGTGCCAGGGGAGGTTTAGATTGATGCTAGGAAAAGTTTCTTTACCAGAAGAGTGGCCAGGCATGGGCACAGGCTGCTCAGGGAGGTGGTGGAATCATCGTTCCTGGAGGTATTGAAAGGATGTGTAGATGTGGTGCTGAGGGATGTGGCTTAGTGGTAGCAACTTTGCAGTAGTGGTGAGTGCTCCAGCACCCCAATGTCCTTATAGATAGGGGCCCAAAACTGAACACAGTCCCATGTTTTATGATTTAGAGATTACAAAAGTAGATGACTTGAAGAGTGAATGCTAGCATTGCTTCTAGCTGAGACAGAGCACATCCCACTTGCTCAGAGAAGGAATATCCCCATTTACTAAGCTGCCAAAACATCTGCCTGCTTGCTTGCAGGTTGAAGAGTAACATTTTACCTATAGTAAAGTTCAGGAGGACACACAGAGCACGTTTGGATACCCATCAGGGAACTCTTGCATCTGGCAGTTGTTTGTCAGGCGTAGCAGCTGCTGAACAGAAACACTACAGACAAGAACAGACTGAGCAGGCTGTTGCTGTTATAGTGACTAATTATTTCAGTCACAAGTGCCTTACACTGCCACTTCATGTTATTTGTAGGCTTTCTTTAACTCCTGCTAAACAATTGCTAGGCAGAAAAGCAGTGCTTGTGCCTGTGTTTCTGCTCACGTTAGTGAGTTTGGTGCATTGCTCCTTCAATCTACGTGATAAAGGAGGGAATTAGGATTGTTTTGGTTGGATCGATCCTAATATAGCCATAAAGGTCTCACTTGTCATAAGGTGATTGCTACTTTAGCTTAATTCAAACCTTTCATCTCAAAACTTTTAGAGATTGGCTAACCTGACCTTATTGTGGTTATTTGTAAAGCTAACCATTCAGATTCAGTTTACTAGTTAGACTTTCTACATTCTCTGTAGAAAGATGTGATAAGTTGCCCTCTGCAGCCACCTGGAGTGTGGGAGATTCTTAAATGTCTGTCTCAGAGCAGATGTTTGTCTTTCAGCCTACCCTGTACAGCACCTCTCCCCTGAGCTTCATCTGATGGACAAGAAACTCAATATGAGCTGTCAGTGTGCACTTGCAGCCCAGAAAGCCAATCAGATCCTGGGCTGCATCAAGAGAAGTGTGCCCAGCAGATCAAGGAATGTTCTCCTCTCTCTCTACTCTGCCCTAGTGAGAACTCATCATGAATACTATGTTCAGTTTTGGGCTCCCCGGTTGAAGAGGGACAGGGATCTGCTGGAGAGGGTCCAGCAGAGGGCTATGAGGATGATTAGGGGACAGGAGGGCATGGCTTATGAGGAGAGGCTGAGGGACCTGGGGCTGTTTAGTCTGGAGAAGAGAAGACTTAGAAGGGATTTGATAAATGTTTCTAAGTATTTGAAGGCTGCCAGGAGGTGGGGGACAGGCTCTGCTCACTGCTCCCTGGGGTAGGACAAGGAGCAATGGGTGTAAATTGCAGTGAAAGAGGTTCTGCCTCTTCACAAGGGGGAACTTCTTGACTGTAAGGGTCACAGAACACTGGAACAGGCTGCCCAGAGAGGTCATGGGGTCTCCTTCTCTGGAGAATTTCAAGGCCTGTCTGGATGTGTTCCTCTGTGATCTGTGTTAGATGGTGTTGTCCTGCTCTGTCGGGAGGGGTTGGACTTGATGATCTCGTTGGGTCTCTTCCACCCCTGATATCCTGTGATCCTGTGATCCTCTGATGTGCTGGAAGGTGTCCAGAGAAGGGCCACAAGGACGATCAGGGGGCTGGAGCACCTCTTCTATGAGGAGAGACTGAGGGAATTGGGGTTGTTCAGTTTGGAGAGGAGAAGACTCCAAGGTGACCTTATTGTGACCATTCAATATCTTAAGGGTGTCTACAAGAAAGCTGGGGAGGGCCTTTTAGGCTGTCAGATAGTGATAGGACTGGGGGGAATGGAACAAAGCTAGAAATGGGTAGATTCAGACTGGGTATTAGGAAGAGGTTTTTCACCATGAGGGTGGTGAGAGCCTGGACTGGGTTGCCCAGAGAGGTGGTTGAAACCTCATTCTTGAAGATGTTTAGGACTAGGCTGGGTGAGGCTCTGGACATCTTGGTCTAGTGTGAGGTGCCTCTACCCATGGCAGGGGGGTTGTAACTGGATGATC
Source organism: Tricholaema leucomelas (assembly GCA_013400475.1). NCBI lineage: Eukaryota > Metazoa > Chordata > Aves > Piciformes > Lybiidae > Tricholaema lacrymosa > Tricholaema leucomelas. Next base: position 97,183 of record WAAF01017419.1, on the reverse strand, counting down.
CTTGTGGTCCCTTCCAACCCTGACTGATGCTATGATTCTGTGGTAATGATTTATTGACTCTGTCAAGAGGCAGTAACAGAAGTCAATAACTAGCAGAAGTGTCATCTTTGTTTCTCTCAGCTTAGTGAGAACTGTGAACTTGACAAAGCCTGAGGATTTTGCTGGAAGCCATACTATTTAGCATGTCATCAAGGTGATGGATTGGCCCAGTTCCTAGTGAGATGAGACAGAGTTGGAGAAGAGGTAATGGATGCAATACCTTCTTTGTAGGTATTTCTTCACAGAGTGATTCTCTATTCAGGAGAGATCTCTGTGGTGACATGATGCTTGCTGGACCCCTTGGCCTTGAATCAATCAATGGCAGAATGTTAGACACAAACAAAGCAGAAACAAAACCTAGCCAGAGCCAAATGATTCAGGGAGAGTCACAATTATGGGTAAGAAATGTCTCATTACTGCAAAAATCCCATCGTGGTCAATTTTAATGGATACTACTCATTAGATGAAAGAACTCTTTGAATGAGAAGAAGTTTGTCTAGGGAGGACAGAAAATTAAAGGCACAAATATAACAGCTGACAGGGTGGCAGTGTCAGACTGAGTAATTGTAATTAGTGTCAGCATTTACCACAGCATTTTATTCTACAGAAGGAACAGAGATGCTTAAAGTTCCATCCTTTCCTTGTCGAGAACATCCAGCAGATGGTACAACAATGTGCATTTCAGGTCTTTGAACTCTCAAATGTCTCATGGCATTAATGCAACCAGTTTAGAGCCTGTAATCTTTTTTTTTCTTTCCTGCTGGCTGTCTGCTCTTACCCCCCAGAGTCACATTCGCTGAGGGAAGTTCCACAGCTGGAACAGAAAGCTGAAAAAAATCTGATGTGTGTGAACACTTCTATCAAGGGGCACACTCCAATGTGCTTAACTGTTTTTCTGCAGAGAAAACTTTGCATGCAGGTTTTAGTTTCTCACAACCAGACATGAAAAGATTTCCTAGTGAAGAATAAGAATTGCTGTGAAACTAAACGATGAGCTAATTTCCTACTAACAAAGAGCAAGATGCTGACATCTGAAGTGCTTTGAAAATGTGGTGCTGATTAACTCTGCATTTACTCCCAGCATCATAGAATCAGTCAGGGTTGGAAGAGACCACAAGGATCATCTAGTTCCAACCCTCCTGCCATGGGCAGAGACACCCTACCCTAGGTTGGTCTCTTCTCCCAGGCAACCAGCAATAGAGCAAGGGGACACAGTCTCAAGTTGTGCCAGGGGAAGTGTAGGCTGGATGTTAGGAGGAAGTTGTTGCCAGAGAGAGTGATTGGCATTGGAATGGGCTGCCCAGGGAGGTGGTGGAGTCACTGTCCCTGGAGGTGTTCAGTCAAAGTCTGGATGAGGCATTTAGTGCCATGGTCTGGTTGACTGGCTAGGGCTGGGTGCTAGGTTGGACTGGATGATCTTGGAGGTCTCTTCCAACCTGGTTGATTCTATGATTCTGGATTCCTTACTAGATCAGAGGGCCTCAACACTACATTAACTTTTTAAATCACTCAGGTAGCATCAAGTCCTTTGCACTACAGGCAAAAAAAAAGTTTCCCATTGCATACTGCAGGAATAAAATTAATCCTATGTTAAAATATATATATATAGCATCAGTTGGAGGAGAAAAAAGCATTATGAAAGTGTATTGCAAAATATTTCTGTCATAGAAGCTCTTTTTTCTTTTTACTCTGAGGCAATTAATCACAAAGCACTCGAGAGGTTATTATTTAATTAAAGAATATGAACACAGTTAATTACTGCAAGTTTCTAGGAGCAGGTCACTCAGATAATCACAGAATTGTCAGGGTTGGTAGGAACCTCAAGAATCATCCAGTTCCAGCCCCTCTGCCATGGGCAGGGACACCTCATACTGGATCAGTTTGCTCAGAGCCACATTCAGCCTGGCCTTAAAAACTTCCAGGGATGTGGCTTCCACCACCTCCCTGGGCAACATGTTCCAGTGTCTCACCACTCTCATGCTGAGGAGCTTCTTCCTAACATCTAATGTATGTTTACCCTCCTCTAGCTTGGATCCATTTCCCCCCCAATCCTATCACTACCTGACATCCTAAAAGGTCCCTCCCCAGCTTTCTTGTAGGCACCCCTCAGATACTGGAAAGCCACAATAAGGTCTTCTTGGATCCTTCTCTTCTTCAACCTGAACAACCCCAGCCTGGAGAAGAGGAGGCTCAGGGCAGACCTCATTGCTGGCTACAACTACCTGAAGGGAAGTTGTAGCCAGGTGGGGTTGGTCTCTTCTGCCAGNCTAGTTGATTGGCTAGGGCTGGGTGCTAGGTTGGACTGGATGATCTGGGAGGTCTCTTCCAACCTGCTTGATTCTATGATTGTATGATTCTAACCTCAACTCTCTCAGCCTGTCCTCATAGGAGAAGAGCTCCAGCCTTCTGATCATCAAAACACTAGGAGACAGTTAACTTTGGGGTAGGATTTTTCCCTTAGGTGTGATGTAGGTGGAGAGTTCTGCATCTGCAGATTGTGTGCTGAACTCTTCTGTTTTCTCTTTCTCAGCAAACAAAAACTGCCTTCATGCCGACTCAGGTAGTGTCTGTTACTTGGGCTACCGTTTGTAGGTCTGAAGTTTTGTTTCAATCAATGAGTAGGGTTTCTCCCTTTCTTGCTTTCTTCCTCCATGCTCAAAAGTGCACAAGGGCTTTTAAATATTTGATTGGTGAGATCGTTTTGCAGGTTTTAGTTTAAAGGTAACCACAGCACAAACACATCCATTATTAACTGCCAGACAGCAGGGTGAGCTTCTTGGGAACCCTCTTTGGTTTTAATATGAGCCCTCCTGTCAACAGAAAAGAGGGCTGATATTGTTGTCAAGTGTGACAAACTGGCAAATGCAATGGGCACCAGGCTGGAACAATGCAAACTGCTCATATCAGTGGAAGAGGCCATGTTTAAAAGCGAGCTGAAGGTGGACGGCGAGAGGCTATCGAGGAAGGTTCGATTCCGAGTGGCGTCCTCGCACAGCGGAAGGGTGCTGAAGGAGGTCTATGCCGATGGGGAGGCTGCTGACTCTCTGGACTCTGAGTACACCAGTAGCTCAGAGACCGACCAAACCAGCCGGCTGAGCGAGGTGGAGGGGCAGCAGAACGGACACGTAGGGTCTGAGTGCGATGAAAATGAGCATGAGCAGGATGACCTGCTCGTTTTAGTCAGAGCTGCTAAAGAGAGGCGGTTTGGTACAAAGAGAGTCAACATCCTCAGCAAAAATGGCACAGTCAGAGGAGTCAAGCACAAAGTCAGCGCCGGCCAAGCCCTCTTTGACAACTTGGCAAAAGTATTTCAGGTAGGTGGTGTGGTTCTGCTGGCTGAGAGCCTTGAGTGGCTGTTTGAGTTAGACTTCTAGCTGAGAGGTAAAAAAAAACTGGCACAGAGAAACTTAGAAATGGAAGAGCATTGGAGTCTCTGAGTGGAGAGGTGAACATTCCAGAGGTAGGCCATAAAGGGGCAACAGTGGATAAGTTAATATAATTTCATTGGAGCATCAAAAGCTTATGTCTGGAAGCATAACTTGTGTTGTCTTCTCCTTGCTGCTTCTGCTGCACCTGCTGCTATCTTCTCCTGCTGATGTTTCGTCTGCTGCTGCTGCTTTGCTGCTCCGCTGCCGGTTGACCCTTTCCCCATCTTCCTTAAAGTTATTATATGTCTGTAGTAGTTTATTCTTCTTATGCTATTATACTTAGTTTAAACTGCACAAAAAGACAATTTCATTTTTTCTCTGACTTTCCAAAATTCTGAGTTATAGTGAATTTACTGTGGGAGGGTTCTGCTCTAACTCAGCACATCCTGTGTCTAGGGCTGGGTGCTAGGTTGGACTGGATGATCTTGGAGGTCTCTTCCAACCTGGTTGATTCTATTCTATTCTATTCTATTCTATTCTATTCTATTCTATTCTATTCCTTTAAAAGCCTGTGTTGTTCCCCTCTCACTGATGATTTCTCAATATTCTGCCTCATTCCCATTGCTTTCCACTTGCTATCATTGCACAGGAGGGGCTCATTGCTCTTTCTGCTTTACAACAGCTCCCCACCCCAAACTGACTGTGAGCTTTTCCTTTCAAAACTGACCTCAAGTTTTCCGACTAGAAATGTGCACATTGTGCTTGCCAGGGACCAGGAAAGAAACAGAAAAGAAGAATTACCCAGGGCTGTATTGGAATCATAGAATCATAGAATCAATCAGGTTGGAAGAGACCTCTACGATCATCCAGTCCAACCTAGCACCCAGCCCTAGCCAGTCATCTAGACCATGGCACTAAATTCCTCATCCAGTCTTTTCTTGAACACCTCCAGGGACAGTGCCTCCACCACCTCCCTGGGCAGCCCATTCCAATGCCAATCACTCTCTCTGCCAACAACTTCCTCCTAACATCCAGCCTAGACTTCCCTCGGCACAACTTGAGGCTGTGTCCCCTTGTTCTGTTGCTGGATTGCCTTATACTTAGCATTAAAGCATACGAATCTGTGTAGTGTAACCAAGGTGCTTGGCAGTATAGAATAAAACTTTCAGAGCAAGCCTGAGTGCACTGCTGAGAGAGAATTTCAGTGAAGTTTTATTGTTAGAATAGAATAGAATAGATTCAGCCAGGCTGGAAGAGACCTCCAAGATCATCCAGGCCAACCTAGCACCCAGCCCTGTCCAGTCAACCAGACCATGGCACTAAGTGCCTCATCCAGTCTTTCCTTGAACACCTCCAGGGGTGGCAACTCCACCACCTCTCCAGATCCACTGTACAGGGATGTGTCATGTTTCCACTCCTGTTATATTAGTTCTGATGAGTTCACGATGTTATCTGCTGTCCCCTACGTGTAAATATGGATACTTGCAAATTCCATTGTGTTTAATCTGCAGAGTAGATCCAATTAGGTGCAGGATGGCAGCAATGATGGTTTTCCCACATGAAAATTTCAGAGGAATGAAATCTTAGTCAGAGGTCTCTTTTATTAATGTCTGGTTTCCATTTATTTTGTAGAAGGAGCAGAATAAGTGTGTTTGAAACAGGATATGCCACAGGCAGAGGAACACAGCCCTCAGGAAAGAAAAAAATCAAGATAGAAGTTCTGAAATATTTAGCTCATATATATAATTTATCTCTCTGCACTATTCAAGCCTTTAAATCATTAATATCCAAACAAAAGAGCAACAAGCATGCAGCCAAATTCTTTCTAAGGATTGTTATAATTCAGAGTTATGATAGCACTTAAATTAACCTGTAATTGGCTTCAGGTCATTGTTTTAAAAGCATTTATGCAGTTTCAAAGTGTGGGGAATTTGATATTACTGATAACTCTTGTGTATCAAAATGAAATCTTCAGGAGTTCCTTCTTGCTTTAAAATTGAGTCCTCTCATAATGCATTTGCAAATTGAACTGTTGGAATGAATCCAGAGGAGGCACCTCTGCTATGAGGACAGGCTGAGAGAGTTGGGGCTCTTCAGCCTGGAGAGGAGAAGGCT